>JBBJLS010000023.1:11577834-11593907 GCA_037577275.1 Bryconaethiops microstoma
AGAGAAAGAGAGATCTTATAACTGTGTGTGAGAGAGAAATATATAGAGAGAAACCTTAAGTGAGAGTGGAGGGAGAGAGAGAGAGGCTGGAAAACAGACATAGGGGGTAATTGACTGAAATAAGGAGGGTGAGATGATTATCTCTAATTCGGAGCTCTCTTCCCTTCGACTATGAGAAGTAGTCATTTATCTGCCAAAGTCATTCATCAGAATTTGGTGTTGCTACGACATCTACACATTTCCCTGCAAGACGACAGGGCTGTTGTGCACTTTTATAATTACAATGATGCCCTGCGGCAGGCTGGGATGTGAGCGGGGCAGATTTACTGCCAACTCCAACGTGAGCTTTTAGTGCTTCTGCTGTGCCACAACCGAGCAGGACGGAGAGATAAATAACCCTGCAAATCAGGGCCACGTTTTAATCACCCACGCTGTCAGCCATGACACTCACAATTTACAGAGCCCAGCAGTGCCGTGGCATGCAGCAGGTCACAAAATGCAAGTTGGAGTTGTTAAATTGTGCAGCACTAGTGGGATACTGCCACTGTTTTTATTTGCCGAGAGTGGCTGTCTGCTGCATTTTGAGATAAGTAGTGGAGAAAACGTTTTCATGATATATCATGATATTACTTCACAGTATACTTTTCTGAGTGTATCAACAGGTATTAGCATTGTTAAGCAACTGCATGGACCATAAACATGCTCAGGTTTAGACCAATTACAGCACCTGTAAACATTAACAATCAGAGCAAAGTGACTGTTAACAATATGTAAAGTGATGTTTTAACTTAAAAAAAGAGGCTGCCTTTAAGTTCACTGATCTTCAAAACACTACCCAGAACTTAATAGGGATTTGTATTGTGTAAACATACTATAAGAAATTTGTTTTGTTTTAATTAAAAAAAATAAAGAAAGCACCTAGAAAGTCAGCCAGTCATTTTATTTTAGTGTATATCAATAAATTATTTGGGACTTTTAGGTCTGCCTCCTCCTAAAAATGTACTTATGTGATTGTCAGGTACTTCTCTTTGCGCTGGTGCATTTTGCCTATTCCAGGTTGTTACAAAAAGTGCAGAGAAAACAAAACATTGTGACGCATGTATCATGTGTCCTCTCATCATATGCCATCTCGCCCATCTGTAAGTGAGCCTGGAGTACAGTAAATGGAAGGCTGGAAGGCCGACTGTAGCGGCAGCTGTGCTGTATCTGTAGGCATCTCTGTGCTGGTGGTAAGTCGAGCTGACAGGTCGGGGGGGTGAGAGGGTTCCCTTTGTGTGTAGCTGCTTTTAACATGCCTTCACCTCTAGCATGTCTGTGAAATCTGATGACGGCTGCACACCATGACACATCCATGAGCTGCTCTCTTCAGACACCCCAGGGATGCTACTCCATCTCTGAAATACATACACATCTATACATAGCCTGGCGCAAGTTCACAGCCCTTTCTATAAATGAAAATGCCATTCAGAAGGGTGGCTGGCTTTGCAAAGTGACAAAACAGTCTGTCAATATTCTCAAGTGCAGATGGGGCCCTCAGTGAAGCAGTAAGAATATCAATTCTAATCGCTTTAACCATTAGTGCGCATGAATCTTCAGATGGATTAATGTAGACAAATGGAGATCCATTGACATTCACATTTCTCATTCTAACTGCATTAGCTTTTCTCGATGCCTCAGCGACTTGCTTGAAACTGTCCATTCACTGCTGTTCAGGGCATTGGATTTTTTTTCCTTTTAACCCCCCGCCCGCATCTCCTGTTCCAGTCTGGTGTCCAAAACACTCCGCTGCCCTTCACAGAGTAATGGAATCATGAGAGCGAATTACTGTCCTGCCTGACTCGTCCCTCCCATAAGCTTACTCTTCCTTGTGCCCTATTGTCGTCCACTCTACCCCTAAAGTCCATTTAGCTAATAGGCATGGGTCCAAAAGCATCACAGTTTTCCTCTCCTTCTGCTTTTTTGGTGGATTATTGTAGGTGCACCTTTGTAGCCAAACCTGCACACACATTAAGACTATAGGTTTTCCAGTGGGACAGTTTTTAAAGATAAAAATGAATGTAGTACATTGTATTGCTATCACTGAAATTTGTTACAGATAGACAAATTTTGTGTAAAACAGTCTCTAAAGTGTCTCAGGACACATCAAATCGGCTATCGGCTGTCAGATGGTGTCAACTGCTGATGAGCTCCAGTTTTCTTGGCTGATTGACCATGTTATATCAGCATCAGTGGTCGGTCATGAGAGGGGGAGAGAGAGAGGGAGAGAGGGAGAGAGAGAGAGACAGAGAGAGAGAGAGAGAGTGAGAGAGAGAGAGAGATAGAGAGAGACAGAGAGAGAGAGACGGAGAGAGAAAGAGAGAGAGATAATGGGAGGAGAGAAACAAATGAGAGCAAATTAATCAAACAGCTCTCTCAAGAGGGCACTTGAACTACTTTTGCTACTCAAACGTTTGAATTCTTAAACAATATCTGATCTTTTTTTACCGAACGTGAATAAACAGCACAAGAGCTTTAAAGATGCTTTGATAACACACTAAATCAAATAAACCATGGGATACTCACTCACTTTTGGCTTCTTTTTTTGCCATATGCTTATCAACATGCACCAACTGCCTTTTTTATTTTACTGTTTAATGTGCAAACATTCCATTTAAAGCCCACTTTTAGCTTATTTACTCATATTATTTACTCAAGCTTATAAGCTATTTGTCACACGCACCAGCCACGTGACGTCCCAGGGGCGTTCTCAGATCAAATAGCGTGGGTTCGCCAGCCTCTTCGTGCCAATCCGCAAATGGGTTCTTCCCTGACGCAACACTGGGCGACCTGTTAGTCCCATTCGTATCTGCTCCATGACAGAATGACAGAATGAGTCCACAGTGAGCCCAGCGGATTTCGCTCGTCTGGTGGACATGGTGAACCGGCAGGCAGTCGAGCTGGTAAACCTGAAGCAGGAGGTGGCTACGCTTCATACGCAGCTCACCCACCTGCAACGAGACCAGCAGAGCCGTCCCGCCGCGCATCCTATGCCCCAGGCGGCGGTCCCTGCCCTGCTTCCCCCAACCCCCTCCCCCTTCTAATGTGCCTAAAATCTCTCTGCTAGAGAAGTGGAATGGAGTGGACGGGAAGTGTGATGTGTTTCTCACTAACCTGTCCCTTGTTTTTGAGTTTCAGCCATCCTGCTACCCCTCGGACCGGAGCCGCATCGCACTTCTGACGTCCCTCCTCACCGGGCAGGTAGCTGAATGGGCCATGGCGGTCCTGAAGTCGGATAGCGATGCTGCCTACTCCTATCCCGACTTCACGGAACAGCTCAGGGCCGCCTTCCAACATCCCGAGAGCGAGGTGGAGGTCGATTCCCGCCTCTACCACCTGCAGCAGGGCGACCGTCCGGCGAGCTGCTACACCACCAAGTTTCGCACGCTGTCGGTGCAGACAGCCTGGAGCGACGGCCTACTACGAGGGGCTCTCCCCCCGCCTGAAGGACGAGCTGGCCGTCCGCGAGCTCCCCGACATACTGGAGGGAATGATCCAGCTTGCCCTGCGGGTGGATCTGCGCATGAGCGCCCGCCCCAGAACCACCAGCCATGCCCTGTCGCTTGGGGTGCCCAAGACCAGACCCAGCCCCGAATTCTTTGCCCCATCTTCCCGGCCTCTCCCCGCCTCGGATGCCCATTCCGGAGCTGGGGAGCCCATGCAGATCGGCCGCGCCTCCCTGTCCGCCGCGGAGAAGGAGCGACGCTACCGCGCTGGGCTCTGTGCCTACTGTGCCTCCCCCGAACACCATCGTGCTGTCTGCCCTCTCCGTCCGGGAAACGATCAGACCAGGTTAGTAGGGGGAGGAACTCATCTGGTCCGCTCGCCGCTGTCTCCCTCCAGCCAGGCGTTTCCCGGCTCACCGTACTCCTGCTGGGCCACCGACGGATCGCGACCACCGCCTTCGTAGACTCAGGGGCGGCTGGGAATTTTGTCGATCAGGCATTTGCTGCCCAGCAGGGGATGAAACTTGAGGCGCTCCACCAGCCCGTCCTCATCACCACCATCGACGGTCGGCCCCTATCTCCGGGTCCCGTCACTCACCAGAACCAACCCCTCACTCTCTCCATCGGTGGCCACCAGGAGACCCTCTCCTTCCTTGTCACCTCCCTCTCCTCACCGCCTGTCGTCCTCGGATACCCCTGGCTCCTCCAACACGACCCCCTCATCTCGTGGACCCAGGGGAAGATCCTCCAATGGGGACCGACCTGTGCGAAACTCTGTCTCCGCGATTGGGCCGCTACGTGCTCGAGGAAGTCCGAGGCCCCCGATGTCGACTGCGAGGTCATTCCCGTCCCGTATCGCGACCTGGCCACGGTCTTCAGCCGACGCCAGGCCGTCCAGCTGCCCCCCATCGCCCCTACGACCTCGAGATCGACCTGCTGCCAGGCACGATACCGCCCCGCGGCCGTCTTTACTCCCTGACTGCGGGGGAGAGGAAAGCCCTAGACGAGTACATCGCCGAGGGGCTCCGCCATGGTACCATTCGCCCCTCGTCCTCCCCCGCGGCCACGGGGTTCTTCTTCGTGAAGAAGAAGAAAGACGGGGGCCTCTGTCCATGCGTCGATTACCGGGGGCTCAACCGTGTTACGGTGAAGAATCGCCATCCTCTTCCACTCATTAACACCGCCCTGGACGCTCTCTCTGGTGCTCAGTACTACACCAAACTGGACCTACGGAGTGCGTACCACCTGGTCCGCGTTCAAGAAGGCGATGAGTGGAAAACGGCGTTCATAACCCCCACTGGCCACTATGAGACGTTGGTAATGCCGTTCAGCTCGTGTAACAGTCCAGTGGTGTTCCAGCTGATCTACTCGTGGACTCACCCAGCATGTCAGGGCAGTTCTCCAGAGGCTGCTGGCCCACCAACTGTACTGCAAGTTGGAAAAATGCGCGTTCCACCTGCGCACCACCACATTCCTGGGCTTCGTCATGTCCCCCGGGGTGTGGCCATGGATCCCCAGAAGCTGGATGCCGTGCGCTCGTGGCCCCTACGCACGACGCTTAAACAGCTCCAGTGCTTCCTGGGGTTCGCCAATTTCTACCGGCCTTTCATCCGGGGCTTCAGTGCAGTTGCAGCACCTTTCACTGCCCTCACCAAACCCGCTCTTCAGCCCTTCCATCTAGACCCTCCTTCCACCGCCTCTGCTCCCTGTTCACCACTGCCCCCATCCTCATCCATCCGGATCCCATGAAGCCATTCTGTGTTGAGGTGGACGCCTCCGATGTGGGCGTAGGTGCCGTCCTCTCGCAACGGGGTCCAGACCAGAAGCTGCACCCATGCGGTTTCTTCTCCAGGAAATTCAATCCCACCCAGCAGCGCTACGGTGTGGGGGACCGCGAGCTGCTGGCCATCAAGTGGGCCCTGGAGGAATGGCATCACTGGCTCCAGGGCGGCAGTGACCCATTCACTGTCTGGACCGACCACCAGAACCTGGTCACGATCCAGCAAACTAAACAGCTCAACCCCCGGCAGGCGCGGTGGGTGCTGTTCTTTGAACAGTTCGCATTCCAGCTGTCTTACCGTCCGGGGTCCAAAAACATGTCACGTCAACACCAAGCTGAGAGCCCCCGGGCGAAAACTACCAACCAACCGGCCACTAGCGCTCTTCAGCCCCTCCCCATGCCACGCCAACCCTGGTCACACATCGCCCTCGATTTCGTCACCGGCCTGCCCACCTCGGAAGGAAAGAACACCATCCTCACCATCGTGGACCGCTTTTCCAAGGCTGTGCACCTGGTGGCACTTACCGGACTCCCCACAGCCAAAACGACCGCCGAACTGGTCCTCGAGCACGTTGTCTGTCTGCATGGGTTCCCCAAGGACGTCGTCTCAGACAGAGGGCCCCAATTCACATCCAAGTTCTGGGGGGCCTTCTGCCATCTGATCAGTGCCACCGCCAGCCTCTCATCTGGATACCACCCCCAAACTAATGGTCAGACGGAGCGGACCAACCAACAGCTGGAGCACTTCCTCCGCTGCTTCCTCCCAGGACGACTCCTTTATGTAGGTGACAGGGTCTACCTTTCCACCAGAAACCTCCGCCTCCGCACTGACTCCCCCAAGCTCAACCCTAGGTGCATTGGACCTTTCCGCATCACCCACCAACTCAACCCTGTCACCTTTCGGCTCCAGCTGCCTGCCTCCCTTAAAATACACCCCGTTTTTCACATGTCACATTTAAAACCTGTTTTTTTTTCCCCTCTGTCTCCCCAGGCTCCGGCTCCTCCTCCGCCACGGATAATTGACGGTGGTTCTGTCTACACCGTTCGGCGGACCCTCGACTCGCGTCGCCGCAGCCGTGGCACCCAGTATCTGGTCGACTGGGAGGGCTACGGTCCAGAGGAGCGGTCGTGGGTTCCCAGGCGGCACATCCTGGACCCTGCCTTCATCCAGGACTACCGTCGTCGGGTATCCCGTCCGGGAGGGGATACTGTCGGGGGGGGGGTACTGTCACACGCACCAGCCACGTGACGTCCCAGGGGCGTGGGAAATGACTCACGGCAGGGTATAAAAACCCGAAGCTGGCACTAAGACAGCACTCAGTCATTGGGTCCCAACCTGGCATCTAGCCAACATTCAACTCGTCGGTACCGTGAGTACTATCAGCCCCAAATCCTCAACCCCAAACCCTTATACCCTTCAGAGTGCGTGTGTGAACGTTGATTCCTGGTGGGAATCTTTACTCCGAGTTTGGAACTTTCGCAGATCAAAAAGCGTGGGTTCGCCAGCCTCTTCGTGCCAATGGGCTCTTCCCTCACGCAACACTGGGCGACCTGTCAGTCCTATTCGTATCTGCTCCGTGACACATCCTACAACAACAGTTATCATCAGAGTATCAAGTATTTTCATTTTCTTTGCACATGTCTATAGGTTTCAACCTATAGATGTGTACAAAAAAAATGAAAATACGGTGTTTAAAACACTGTATGGCGTGAGCAACATAAAAGATAAAAACGTTGTGTTTAAATACAAAACAGGTGGCATCATTAGAGTATCTAGAGTGAGAGGTGCATTCACAAAGTGTTATGAACAAAACTTCACACATGAATTTATTACCATATCTGAATGTATCCCCCGAATCCCACCAGTCTACAAGTTGAAAGATTATGACGGTGACATATTAGAAGGGTCGTTTTATAAAAAAGAACTGCAGAAAATCACTGTTGATAGGGATAAAACATTTAAAGTGGAAAAGATTTTAGACACAATGAAAGCGGGTAAAAGACATATGGTCTTAGTGAAATGGATAGGTTGGCCCTCAAAATTTAACAGTTGGGTCTCAGAGAAAAACGTGGTTGACATTTAGACCATTTTAAAACCAGAGTCCGGAAGGTCGTACGTCTCATTCAGCGCAACATCATGGCTGATGAGGAGTTTTACATAACACTGCCGTGCGATTCCTCTCAGAGAGTGTACCCGGAAAACAACATTTCTAATTACAGAACTAAGCTTGGAAGTTCGCTAATATTGAAGGGTCCATGGGAGGTTGGTCTGATAGAATTTCAGTACCCAAGATCGTGAGATACGTTTAGTGACAAGGACGGCGTGATTATAATTACCCATACAATTTCACATCGGTCGTCAAAAATCAAGATATGTGGGGGATATTATCCATCTATTCAGACCATAGTCACCGAAATCAATAAACAGCTCAAGCAGTATGCTGTGGATCGCGGTCATAGCGTAAGAGTCAAATATGACGAAATGGCAAGCAAATTTTATGTGGGCGGCGTAAGAGTTGGATATGACGAAACAGTAAACTAAATTTATGTAGATCAATTTGTGGGGGACTATTTTGTGCCTCTGCTATGATGTGTAAGCACCTCACCCCGTCGACCTGCGAAACAAAAAAGGCCTTTAATCAGTTTAATCCATACGCCGACCCACATTGTTATGTGGCGTATTATCAAAATCAAGCCAGCGGCCTGTTGCCTGGGTATGTAGGTGGTCATACTATGTATGGGGCTGGAATCGGGGGGCTTTTCAGGGGACTTTTCCGAATGCCAATACCTTTATTGAAAAAAGGTTTCAGTATTGCGAAACCCCATCTAAAATCTGCTGCTAAAAACATTGTTAGTGATGTAGTGAGTAATGTTACACGCCCCCGTCACAGCGAAAATGGTCAGGATGACTCGGGAATGTTAGTGATGCAACACAGATCGGCAAAAAGACCCCCTGGCATGAGACGCACACGCCGTCTGAAAAAGAGTGTAAATAGTAATAAACAACGAGTGTCAAAAAGGAAATCACGGAGTAAACACCTCAAAGGACCTCGAGCAAAAAGAAATTGTAATACTATTTTCTAATCATGGCGTTAATTCACTGAATGTCTGAAGAGTGTGTCAAATCGGAGTTGGACTTGTTTACTGTCCCGATGACACAGACCGCTATGGAAAAAAACACATATGTGAAAGTAGCACCTATTTCTGCACTTTCCGATACAGCACCTTTGGAATTTTTTAATGCAGGCAATGGTGATAATTATATAGATTTAAACAACATACTTTTGTTTACATGGCTCAAAATTACGAGACCTGACGGAACTGATATTCCAGCAGGAGCCCCAGTGGGGTTCTAACCCAGATCTTCTCCCAAGTGGATGTATCATTGGGGGACCGTCTGATCGCGCAAAGCTCAAACACTCATCCTTATCACTGCATCATAGAGTGTCTGATTAACTATGATCATGAAACCCTGGAATCTGTGTTTTCAGCAGGACTTTTTTTTATAAGGACACAGCAGGGCACATGGATGCGACCGACCCTGTTGGTAATAATCAGGGGCTTCAAAAACGCGCTGCGTTTTCAGACGCAACCAACGTGATAGAATTATTGGCACTGATCCACAGTGATATAGTTTTTCAAGAAAAGTTAATGTTGAACGGGGTCGACATTAAAATCTGATTTGCACGTACAAAGGATGAATTTTGTTTAATACGAAATGATGCTATACAGTGTAAAATCCGTATTGTGGCAGCCTCCTTATTTGTTAAAACAGTCACCGTATCACCTGCTGTGAGACTTGTGCACACTCAAGCCTCATTAGACCACCACTGCTGAACTTCCTATTGACAGGGTATATTGAAAATAATTCTCAATACCAGCGGGGAGGCATGTCTCCAATCAAGAAAATTTGTTTTTAGGAACGCTTCCCAAATCTATTGTAATAGGTATGGTAGATAATGATGCCTTTACTGGCGTGTATGATGAGATCGCATTTAAGCATTACGACTTGGAATTCCTGGCCGTGTATGTAGATGGTCAACAGTTTCCTGCTAAACCGTTACAACCCAGATACCTGACGGGGTCCGCTGTGCATGAGTTCTACCAGCTAGTTCTATCCACTGGAAGACATCTAAAAAGTTGGTCATTAGCTATCGACAGAGAGGATTTTTTGAACGGATACACACTTTACGCATTCAGCCTAACGCCAAACGAAGAGTGTGGACAGCATTTGTCACTAATTAAGTCGGGAAACATTAGACTGGAAGCTTGTTTCAGACAGCCACTCCCAAACACTATTAATTTGATAGTTCATGCCATATGTGGCAGTATAATCGAGGTGTCCAATCATAGACAGGTTCTGCTGGATTACTACTGAGACCATGAATACTGTTGAACTAACTGCTGTTATGGATACAATTTCAGCAAACACGCATTTTCTCGGTGTGCTGGCATGCGATCAATTACCCAAAAATTATGTGCAAGGGCTACCGTCCTCTGTAATAATTAACACACATAGCTCGAATCTACCGGGGGAGCATTGGCTGGCCGTGTACATAAACGAGGAAAGTTGTTGACAGCAAGTTGTTCCCATCGGCCATTTACACATTTTTAAGAAACAGTTGTGCTAGTATACAATTTTCAAGTATGCTGGTACAAGATTTTAAGGCTGTTACGTGTGGTGAACATTGTGTTTTATTTCTCATATGTTAAGAGGTAAACCCTATGAGAATGTAATATGTAAATATACAAATTATTTGTTTAAAAATGATATGGTTTCATTATTTGTGAAGAAATTACAACCCTGTGACCGTACCACAAATATGTTTTGTTGTGTTCAATGTGTACAAGAGTGTAACGCTTTTTGTAAAGAATAATGTTCTACATATATTTAATAAACGAAAACAATCTCTGAACAGTATTGCGTTGCAAACAATTTATTTTACAAATAGGTATGATACAAACAAATACAAAATATCATGGTAACAAATTACATTTATATCAATGCAGAAAAATAAACATACAAAAACACTGTACAAAATCACACAAACATTTATATAAATGTGGATAATACAGACTTTTATTTTCAAGTATATCAGTAACATAAAAGACACTATAACAATATGATTGCAATGATTTAAAAAAAAAAATGAAGCCACGCTGACGTATCCAATTTAGGTGTTAGAAAAAGGACAGATTTCGGACTCCTGGATGATGTTCTATACCCATGAGCCCCCGTCTTTTTAAAAGATTTAATTTCCTCTTTAACAAGTCTGTTTGGAACTGTAGAAAGTGGTATGTTTAGCTTAGCCACGGCACTCAGAAACTCATGCCATCCATGGGGTCTCCCATGCTGTTTCACGGCCTGTGGAGCTGTAACACTTTTTACCAAATCAAATGTGTGTGTACCCGGTATGGCTGTACCGTTAAAAATAAATTCGCCCATGTCACTCCATAAGCATACATCCACAATTCAATCATCTTTTGCGATATGTATTAAGCATTCTTTTTACTCCTTGAAGGTATATTATTGAAAACTTCTTTAACCATTTTATTGCTATCGTCATCACCTTGCATCTCTACACCAGGGGCATTTAGGAATGTTTGTGGTATACTTAGCGTTAATGTATTGGTCTCATGCTCACCCTGCCTTACCAACGACAAATAGCTCTGTAATAATGACGTATACAGTTTGACTTTTTCATGCTGGTTCAAATCGGTTCTACTCAGAATATTTTTTATAGACACGTCTCACTCGTTTTCAACAGTCTGTCTTAAAGGTATTGGTGTGTTTTCATTCTTTAACCTATCCAACTGGCATTGTGGGACTAAAAACATTTTCTCAGCATACTCCATATAATCTAACTTTGTCTTGATGCAATTAGACTTGTTATAAATGGTACTGCAACACTTAAGAGAGGCAGAAGGATGAACGCTTTCGATTAATCACAAGTCTCTTCTTACGTATGCCAGACTTTTTTTTATCTGCGATTAGTTTTATAGCTGTTTTCTTATTTTTAAATTTTTTATATTGACGGAATGATAGTGGTATGATGCCGTGAAGCATGTTGAAGGCTATTTCACACAGTGTCAGGATTAACTCATCCGATGCAAATTGTAAAATGAGATGTCTCTGTACCGGTTTAACTTTAAGTAAATGTTTCAGAAGGGACAGGTTTCTCCGAATTCTGTCTAACATGGTCGTGTTACTTCAGTTCCTTTTCTGAACATATACAACCGGGTTCTTTGAAAGCAAGACTGTTCTGAGCCTAAAAAATTAATTTTATTTCCTTTAGCTTCAACAAATCGTCATAAAGAGGTTGCCAACAGTCGTATATGTACACAATATTTTCAATTTGATCACTAATTACATTGTCAGCGTTTGCGATCAGCATCTTTATAAAAAATGTTTTTCCAGAATTGGAAGGTCCACTTATCACACATGAGAATGGGTGCTGGAGTCTTTAATCGAAACCTGTAACATCTCTAAATCTCATATAAAATCTGTGTATTAAAACAATGTTCAGTATCCGTATGGCAATGTCGAAAAATCGGGGAGTAGCACACGCTTGTTGTACACAACTCTGAAGCACTTAACTACTGTTTTGTTTTTCACAGTGAGGTGTTTATCACGCACAATGTTATCAGTATGCATAAGGATGTGTTTCTGTGTACCATGTGATGATAAACAAGGTCAATCAGAGTGTCTAACCTGACAGCTTTCGAGTTTTCGGCATTCAGAGTGATACCTTTTGCCTTCGTACACGTTTTACCCGTAGCAGTAGGATAGCCATACGTCTTTGGACCGCCCGAGCAAAATTCTGTGATATAGTCGTCGTTATCTCATCAGTAAGGTCACCTAGATATGGTCCAGGCGTGGTTCCCAGTCACCATCTTTTGAAACAAAGACTAAACTGTCGGTGTCCCTGTGAAGTAGTCTATCTCCGAATTTATCCATGATATCATACAGTTCAAACTGGGCATGAGCTGTTGTGAATGCACCAAGGAATACATTTATGTCCCCCATCTGACCCCCACACCCATCTGCAAAGTGCCACTGTGCCAGTGCCACATCCTCTGAGATAAATGAAAAGTGTTTAACATCATACTCGTCACCAAATATGTACCTTGTAAACTGTTCAGGATCTTTCAACATCTCTGTGGTGGGGAGCTTCTCACGCATGGAAAAACGACCCCATAGGGAATTAAGGAATAGTTTATTTATCCTATGCTTTGCCTGATTCATGGATATATGGTCCGGGTTCAATCTAACACCCTCCTTCTCAAAATACTGTTCTATGTATGTTTTCTTATCAGCCTTTGACACAACGTGTGCCGGGTAACCACTAGCTTCCTGTTTGTGTTGTAGGAATGTTTTTACATAGCCTGTAAACAACATATCTGACCTCTGAGGGAAATGCCACACCTCGTCCACACATACCACTCTATATCCCTTCTCAATAGCTTTCTTCAATTCGATGGTAACCCAACAGCCTGAAAGTGCTCGCTCCGCATCATTGTGGTCGCATGTTGTGGTCTGATTCTCCTGTAGGGCACAAGTTCTACAGAGCGGGAACATTAATTTACCATTACAACGGTAGGGTAGAACGGGGTGGAGTAACGCCCGTGGGGGGTATACTGTGGCTTTTACCAGACCATAATATTCCTGTAGAGGTCCCAAAGTTCTTCAGAATGATCTGGGGGAGACCTATTGGGTAGCTTTTACGAGCCTGGCAGAATGGATATAAGCTGGTAAAATCTACATACCTAATTCTCTTGCCGTCTTTAGCCTTGTAGTACAAATTGTAAGTGTTTGTCCTACAAGACTGTCTCTTGGTTTCAAACGCTCAGGGTGTTTGTACCTGGACATGAAATCGATAACAGCAGTGTTATCTCTCTTGGCATGTTTCCACTCACACTCCCACATAACATCAGCATTTAAGCCATAAGCTTTGGTTAGTGTCTCCACTTTGTCATCAAAACGCTTTCTTAAAACGCTGTAAAGTATCTTTGACAAAGGGTGTGCATGGTTCGGGTTATAACGACATGTGTGACCATGGTCCATGCATCAGTTAAACTCTAAATCAATTCTGTCACCATCTTTTCATAACTCGTCAAGGTAATATTTCCCAACCATAACTTCACCACCTGTTAGCGCGTGTTGTACATCAACCTTTTTATCTGTTCTGACAAATTCCAGCCATTCAATAGATATGTTTGAAAAAGCCTTGTGTTGATCAACATACGCAGTGTTGTGTGTGATAGCTATTGTGTCTCTGGGGAGAAAATATGCCTTGTACACAGCCATACAGCAGGATGCCAGAGTTGTTTAGCTAAAGGGGTTCAGTTCTGTACAGTCAATAAACTCTTTACAGTATTTTATATATGCCTCCCAAAGTAGAACGACGTCGTTTCTACCATATTTAAAAAGTTCCTTTTTATAGTTGAAAATACCGTTGGCGGCCACCTTGTACCACTCATCAAATGCAGTTCTGTCAGTATTAGACATGTTTTCATAACCATAATAAGACTTGTCAGGGTAGGGGCCGCAGTAATTGTCATTTTGACGTATATTAAATTTGTGTGGAAAGTACCCCTTCTCAGAAGTCAACAGATTTAGCGCCTCCATTGTTTTGGCTTAACGCATAGGTATAAACGAATAACGGTCTATGTACCATTGTTTAAATGCCTCATCATACATGAAAATTAATCTACACCCTATCATAGTGATTTTAGGTGTAACCCCCATTTTGTCAAAAATAATCCAACAGTATGTAATTGTCAAATCCTGCAGCGTTGTGCGCCAGCCACGTATAACCCGCATACCGGTCACATCTGAACTTTTTGAAAAGCCTATCTACACAATCAGACCCTTCTGCTGTAAACTCCTCACCATAAAATGTTATGGCACAAACAAAGTTAGCACTGTGTTTACCATCTTCAAACCGTGTCTCAAAGTCATAGAAAATATACTTCTTGTCCATTTTTTTGTTTTTTTAGCCTGGATGTAACACTCATCTTTGTTGTCAGGCGTTACTACCACGCCACAGTGTATGCACTTGCCAATAATGCACGTGTGGGGTTTTGGTTTGCTTACACTAATATGATAGCGTCTGTTGCACTTTTTACAATATTTAGTGACATCACACTGTGGTGGAGTACCATCATCTCGAGTTGTAGTAACGGATAGTTTGTGTTTTTCAAAACAAAAGTCTGATTTGCAATATCTTCCACAATCATTGCAATATCTAGAATCTCCCAAATTCTTATAATAGTCAAGGTGATTACACACATCTATATGTACAGATGTGCATCTATATTTACAGGCGTGATCCCTGTGGTTGGTATACCCAATGTAGCCAAACTGACAAACATACGGGATGCCTATGAAAGCTTTGAGATTCACTATATGATAGTAATGAGAATCGTGAAAACCAACCTCGTGTCCCACACTGAACCCGGCTTTGGTCTGTATGTATAACAAACTTATAGCATCCTGGGGGCTAGACAGATTGCGAAACATAGCTTGTTGGAAGCATTAATGGGGCAGAATAAATTTATTTTATTCTTACTGATGACTTGATCAGTCAACCAATTTTCTACGCCCACCGCCGCTCCGACCCCTTGTTATAGAGATTGTAAGTTCTAGAGTGTCATCGGTCATAATCAGCTGATTGCTCTGCAAGACTTTTTCAATCGCATTAATAAAGTGTTCTAGAGAAAAATTATCTGATGAGGATAGTATAGCGTTCACATCGCAACTGAACCTCTTAAAGAAATGCTAAAAACACCATTATGACCTGCTAACACTTTAGAGAAATCAACTATGTCACTCAGAATGTTATGCATACTGTTCATGTACGATTCCATTTCAGTACCCGATACATCTCTGAAATTAAGCGATCTGTGCAACATAAGGCTGTTGAATATTGGTCGAGCCAATACTCGATACTCACCCATGACACCTCTGTAACTCACAAGATGTTCTATATCCGAGCTGTCTAAAACAATGTCAGATGGTGTGTCAGCTATAACGCCCCCTGTTTGTATTATGCGTGTATCAGGTGCTTGCATACCAGTGTCTGAATGCGATGGTGGGGTAATTAAATGTATGGAATTATTGGGGTCACCGGTATGACCATCTGAAAGACTGTCATCATACATGGTATCCGAAATATTAACTACAGACGACCTATCGTTTTGTGAGTCATTATCTGCATGTGCATTTTCATGAATTATACCAAAATTATTATTCATGACTGCCACTGTGTTATCATCGAAAGTAATATTATTAGACGTACTGCTATCAAGCCGCGGGTGTTTGCTTAGTTATGACATGGCTACTATGATACACAAAATTTACAACGAGTTTTAATCAATAGGATTGAGAGATGTAGTAATTTGATACAGGATGTGAAAAATTAATAAAAGGTACATTTCTGGTGCAAAAAACAACAACAAAAAAAAGATAACCATGTGTTAACTATGATTCGTTTTCTTTTCTTTTAAGCTTATTGCAAGACCTGCTATACCATTAGTCAAACTACCCCAGTCAACAATAGCGAAGGTGGTTTTGAATTTGCTGAAGGCATCGGACACGTTTACAATTTTGTTGATCACCTCCTGTTGACTATTATTATTTGTTATGTATAAACTTATGCGGGTGATGCTTACAAATAAGTAAAAAAATCTGAGTACTAAGTTCCGACACAAATTAGATAGTAATAAGACTGTGTGTGTGTGTGTGTGTGTGTGTGTGTGTGTGTGTTTTATCAATTATTCATACACATGCATTAAAAGCACCATATCCT
>JBBJLS010000023.1:11617274-11638331 GCA_037577275.1 Bryconaethiops microstoma
TTATTGAATACTACTGTGTCGAATACTACTTTTATTGAATACTACTGTGTCGAATACTACTTTTATTGAATACTACTGTGTCGAATACTACTTTTATTGAATACTACTGTGTCGAATACTACTTTTATTGAATACTACTTTGTTGAATACTACTTTTATTGAACACTACTTTGTCGAATACTACATTTATTGAATACTACTGTGTTGAATATTACTTTTACTGAATACTTCTTTGTTGAATACTACTTTTATTGAACACTACTTTGTCGAATACTACTTTTATTGAATACTACTTTGTCGAATACTACATTTATTGAACACTACTTTGCTGAATACTCGTTCTATTGAATACTACTTTGTTGAATACTACTTTTCTTAAACACTACTTTGTTGAATACTACTTTTATTGAACACTACTTTGTCGAATACTACTATTGAATACTTCTTTGTTGAATACTACTTTTATTGAACACTACTTTGCCAAATACTACTTTTATTGAACACTGCTTTATTGAATGCTACCTTTATTGAACACTAATTTGTAGGAATACACATTCATGGGAGGGCAAAGATGGTTGGTGTGCGTAATTGTATGCGGAGGGCTGATCTATGCCAAAATGCCAGGGCCGTTTTTTCATCCCAGTCTGCCCCTCTTCACAACCATAACTTCAAATTCAAATTGTATTATAAACACATATGGAGTACTAATTAAATAGAAAATTTAGTGGTATGGAACCTAATGTGTAATTGATTTTCTCAGTTTATCCACAGCAGTGTAGGCTGAAGCCCAGCCAAAGCCCAGCTGTGCGTGGCTATGATCCATGACTAGAGTGATTTTAAGGCTTTTTAAAGTCCCTTTAAAGTGGTACATTTGGCATCTGCAGCACACAATGCTATACAGCACTCAAAAGAGACATATTTATAAACTAATAAGCAGTAAACTAACAAAAGCATAATTGTTAAGCTCCAGTGTCCCTCAATAGCCTCCAATGTATCAAGAATCCACAAATGCGTGAGAGTGAGAGGCTACATTAACTGGAATCACTGACTGTATATATGCAGTAAATTATATGCACTCACTAGATGTCGGTGATGTGATTTTCAGGTTCTGGTTTCCTGGGTTACTGAAAGCAATAAATACATTATGATGAAGTTCATTTTGGCCACTCATATGCCAAAATTTTTTCACACTTTTAAAAAAAACAAAATCTCTGCTTAAATTTGCCAGGCTGCTTCGCCTGGAATAAGATTAAATGAACGAATATCCAAATAAGACACATGTGATTCCTCAAATAATATAATTATTTTTTATCTTTTGACAGCCCTAAGGTCTAAAGTTAACCTTAATGTCTGCACACATTTTTTGGCTGGCAAACTGTCTTATCAGAGTATTGAAAAAAATCCCTTCGTACAGAAAAAAAAAAAATCTCTACCTGCTTACACACATTTGACCTACAGAGTGTATGTGTGTGTGTGTGTGTGTGTGTATATCACATCACAAAATCAAACTTGGTGCTTCTCTGTATTGTCTCTCAATGTTCCATAGCTCCCAGAGCAATAAAACCCAAAGCACCAGGAAGGTATGTGATGATTACACCATGACAGCTCTGTGTGTCCTCGTTCTCTGAAAGTTACTACGGTGGAGATACAAGGTTATCTCATGACAGCTGTGAAATGCAATAGAGGGAAACGTAAACAAATGCATTTGTTTCCTGCAACTGCATTATGCTGAGGCAGATCCTCAGAGAGGCTCGCACTGAGATGCTGGATTCAGCAATAATCACATCCATCCCTCACAGTTGAGCTCCTCTGTGCCCATCCCCCAGCCCCTCAACATCCTTTTCTTATGGCCTACCAGGGTCCTAAATAGAGCCTGTTATTGCCATCTGAAAGTGCTGCTGGGGTCTGAGGCGAGGTGAGGAGAGGGACAGCTTGCACAGGGACTGTTTTAGGAAGGAAGGAGGGAAGCGCAATCCCAAGGCTTGTCTGAACCGAGTCAATATCTGCCTGGAGGGCTATGCAAGGATGGGCATCAAAGGGAGCATTTCACTCTGGCTTACTTAATTACTGTAGACAAGTAGAGGGCTACACAGGGAGAAGAGCTATGTTTTTGGAGTCTCCTAAACCTTCTCTCTCTCTCCCCTATGCTACTTCTGCATCTATCTTGTTACATAAGCAACACAAAACAGATTCAATTGAAAAAGGTCCTCTCAAGACACAGCAGGAGGTCACTGACTAACAAACCAATCAGATGGATATTTCAGCACGCTGATTGCTCACAGGAGCCATAAATGTTTGCTCACGTTCACAAGAACCCAATTACAGAGGCATCAACAACAACTTTTTCATTTTGATTGGCTTTTCTGAGGACGACGAAAGGGCTAATTTCCACAGATGACTGCATCCACCCCCACACTTTCGCTCTCTGTCATTTCAATGTCTTTCACCCCGTCACAACACGGATAGTTATTAAAGTGCAGTGTTTTATGAGCGCAGGGAGGACAAGTGAGGGAAGGCAGGGTGCGAGAGATGCCCATCAGAGCCTGTTTTGATTGAGTCCTCAGCGAGCACAGGGCCGTGCCGGCAGCCATCATTAACCTTCAAGCGGTGGCTGGTTTCTGCTTGGTGTCTGACAGGCAGGGGCATAACAAGTGTGACATGGTCCAGCCTGGGTGTGTGAGGAATCGAGATGCTCATGGACCTCCTGCAGTCCTTTGGCTCAGGCTTACCTGTTGTCTTTGGTGTGCTTTTTTTGGCTTGTTTTTTTTTGGCCAACTAGGCTCCAGAAAAGCCCTCCAGATTGTTGTTCTTGGGGTTCTTTGCACCTATTTTCACTCATTTTTTCAGTTTTTGGATCATTTTTTCTGTTTTAGTTGGCTCTCTGTAAAAGAGAACTGTGAAGATTATAAAACAAAAAAAACTTCTTGACCCAGTATTTGTGCAGGCCTAACCCTGTTTTTATTCTCAGCTAAGAACAGCTCATTTTGGGGGAAATGATTTGGTTTATTAATAACTGCTGCTCTCACTGGCTGTTTCAGTAGAGGGGAGAAATAATGGATGTGGCAGCAGGGTACAGTGTAGATAAGGGGTCTACATTGATTCGGGAGGGTCTGTGTTCAGCACAGTTTGGAAGTTCACCTACTCAAACACACTTACAAACCTGGCAATTAAAAGATGAGTTGAAACCTGTGTGTCTGAGCAAGAAATCACCAAACTGTACTAGACAATGGCCCTCCAGGCCAGTCAACCAAGCATATCTTAACACAACAATTGTTAATATAATAACCATGCAATTCACTTTGGAAGTAGCTTTAGTTTCCATGTTGGCTCCACTATAATTACATTACATTACATTCATTCAAGTTTCAGGATGGAGTGATCTTGCTATGATAAAGTTACTTTTGGCTAGCCAGGAAATAGGTATTTGCCTGTTAACATAACAAGCTAATGTTGATGAATTTTGATCTTTTATAGTTATTCCCCATATTAAATCCAGACATTTAATATTAAGAAAAATTTGAGTACCATGCCATAAGGAAAGAAATATGTAAAGTGTATTTTTTGAAAATGAGTAAAATGACCAAAACAATCTTTTTGCCTGGTGGAAAACGTGATTTTACATGTGAATAGACTTTTACATTATCATTCGTGAACAGCATGTAATCCCATGTAATCACAAAGATACGTGCTTTTCAGACACGTCACATGTGAAATATATTACTGTAAATGAAAGAATATATTAGAAATCTAACACTCATCTTGCTTACGCAATTTCCTTTGGGATCAATAAAGTTTTCTGATGCTGATAGTTAAAAGTGCATTTTTTCCCATTAATAATATTCTTTACTTTGGCTCATACAATGGGAATGTTTACAACTTCAGTGGAGAATTAAACTCAGAGCCTCTCTCTGAAAATTACTGAAACCTTTAAGCTGCCCAGTTTACATTTGTAAAGGAAAGAATATGGTCCAAATTGTTCACAGAAAACATGTTCACATCAATAATACATCTGCTGAATCAGTGTCTAACATAGATGAATGTTTGTGATATGTAAACTTACATTGCTGTATTGCACTGCCCAATCCATCAGACTTCTGTTTGGGGGAATTCCAGAAATGATGATAAAAGAACCAGTGCTGGCAACTATTTTCTACGGAAAGGAGCTAAAATTCTCTTTGAAATGTCATGAAACCTCACCCGATAATCTCTGATTCTGTCAAGATTTCTATTGTCGATGGGAGCGTGGGGGTCAATTTGTCAACCACTCATTTTGCTGAAAATACAAGCACACGTACGCTACCATAGTTAATGCTACTGAATGTGCTGTTAATCATGTACTATATTTTACATATTATTTAGTATGGGAGTAAGCAGTCTGAGGTGTGGTGTTTGATTATCTGCCTGAACAGAGTACAGGGAGATAGTTTTGGTGACTAATTTAACTTGGCAACTGTGGAAAGAGAAGCTGGCTGTGGAGGTGTGTTTGTTTGTTGGGAGGGACACTTGCTTGATGTGATGCAGTATCAAGCAGCAAACAGCTTGTACAATCACATGTGATTTTTCTCACTTTTTGAAACCACTTAATCCTTACTAGGGTTGCAGGGACCCAGAGGGACAATGGTTCAATGGCTGTGAGGGACTTACCCCCCATGGGAGAACATGCAACATGCAATTTCTATGAAGAAAATACACATTTCACTCTTTCACAGTGGGATGTTCTCTTGAGTAAGGTATCGTCCTCACACACTGCTCCCTGGGCACTGTGTTCCAGGCTGCCTGTTGCTTAATTTAATGGGTTAAATGCAGAGGAAGAATTTCATGCTGTTCACATTGTGCTGTGGTGTGTTCAGGTATGACAGAATGGTCACTTTCACTTTTATTGTTATAAGTCAAGAAGGAAAATTATTTGCTGTTCATGTGCTCTAAAAATAATAAAATTAGAATCTGGAAAAAAATTTTAATGATCAGTAGACTATAGGCAAGAATTGACCAATCAGATTTTTAAATTCCTACAGAGGACATCCCTGAGATTTTATATTTTACATCATATATATATATATGTATATGTATATATAATGTGTGTGTGTGTGTGAGATATATATATATATCTATCTCTCTATCTCTCTCTCTCTCTCTCTCTATTATATATATATATATATAATCTTATTGTAACTCAAGGTCTGAAAAACAGCACTACCATATATATCAGACGATTCCTGTTTCCAGTGCAATAAACAAAGAAAGTAGTAGTCAGAGAGACCGAGAGAGAACAAAGTCAAACTGACACACTGCTTGAGAGAATAGTACTTCATCTAGCACTTGCAATTAATATCTTTCAGGTATTATAAGTCAGTCTTTTATAAGGCCACATGTTCTCAGAGATAACTTGGGGCAGACACTTCAGCTTTGTGAACTTGAAAGATGTAACCCCATCTTTTTGTTTATTCCCAAAGGCTTAATCTGCCGCATCTGACAGTGGCACCATAGCTTGGTTGATGTAAAGTACTGGAGAGAGATAAGAAGTGAGGGACAAGGCTCAGACTGTCACACTTAAGCATGTCTTCAGCCTCTCAAACTACAAGAAGCAGGGCAGCAAGATGTTACTGTGACCCATCCTTCACTCAGGGGCAATATGCTAAACATAAATGTTTCTTTAACATCCCAAATAATCTTTCAAACACACACACCCACACACACACACACACACACACGCAAACTCTTAATCCAATGTTCAACGCACATAACGCAGACAGATGTTAATATCCTAATATGATAGGATATTAGTCTTGCTGCAAATAATGTTAAGCAACTAAGCTGCAACAGTTAGCAGAAATGCAATCCATGCTAATCTGCACACCTCAGACTGGCATTTTTAATTTTTGTGGGTGGGTGGATTTTTTACAAAAATCACTGAGGGAACAGCAGTATCTTTTACTTTTCGTCTTGGTGGATAAGCAGTTAGGTCTGCTTGCAGGTCACACTTATAATCCTCGGGAGTGAAAGGCTGTCTGCATATTCTCATATGCAGATATCTGTCTTGGCATATCAATTGGGTATTTTAGGTTTGAATTGCCTTGAATAAGGCTTAACGTGACATGTTAAATAATCAGCCAATGGCCCTTGCTTTTGTGGTTATGTTACTCTTGCACTAGAGCATAGCACAGTCACAGTTGTCAAGGTCTGTAAAACATGCTTGCTCCACTCTTTTCCAGCACCCATTTCTCACTCTGCAAATCTGGAGGTAAACACGTCCTGTTGGAGGTTGTGGAGGGGATCTTAGTAGCTGGCTCCTGCAATGCAAATTGTGGAATCCATTGTTTTCAAAAATAAACCTCATTCGCAATAAATGTGATTTTGGTGGGGCAATCTGAAACCTTCTTGTATGATTTGGTTTCATGAGGCCTTTGTATTTGGACCCGTTTAAGCACTGCACCAAAAAAATAAAACCTATAGATAAAGAATAGGCACTTGAAAAAAATTATTCTTTCTTGATGCCAGAAGTGGAGCTCAGGGGAGAAAAAAAAAAAGCATAGGATACAGGCTTGTAAATAATTAATCTTTCAATTCCAGTGAGAGTCAAAGATAGAATCGCTGGGCCAAGAGTGACAAACTAAACAGCAGTCCTAAACTGCGGTCTTAGCATTTGTTTATGTAAATCTTTGACTTGTGCACCATCATCAGTCTGAAGACAGCCGTTTTGTGTGATCACATCAGTCTTACAGGTCAGGAGATAAATCAGTACATTTCCATAAAGCTGGGTGGGAGAGCTTTGGTGCTGACGAACAAAGGCTAACGTGAAACTGGGCCCAGGGGCTGCATCTCTTAAATTGGGGCACCTTGAAAATCGACAGAAACAAAACGGTATAATTAAGATGAAAGAGGCTTGTAATTTACCAAGCACTCGGAAACACTGAAACCGGAGAATCGCAATAAACTGAGCAATAAAACTGCTGACCTTCGTTACTGATGCCCAGCATAGTTTAAGAACCAAAACACACTCACATTTCTGGGCGAGAATCTTCTCCCTCATGAGAACTTCAAACAGCAGAAGTGGTTTTGGCCACAAGTTGTAAAAGAAAAAGCCTTGATCTAAGAACCACATCGAGAGAGAGAGAGTTCTACAGCACATGTCTCAAGCTCTTTCATTTTCTCTTTGAATTGATGCCAGATCTGAACTCTTTTTGCCATTTTGCAGCTTTCTGTTCATCTGGTGGCAGTTGGGTAGATGGTTGAGAAAAGCCACAACAGAGGGCAATCGCGTGTCACACTTTAACCATCCAGAGATCTTCAGAGGCCTTTACTTCTCCCCATGACTTACTACTGTTATATGGCACTAACAGGGGACACTTTCCATGTGAATGGATTCTTTTCCTCAGCAGCAGATGATGGTGCTAAATAAACTGAGTTATCAATCATCCCATGGAGGGCTATCAATCACTCAGCCTGTTGCTCACAGAAGGCCATCATCATTTGGTGTTCCAGCTAATGCTTCATTTTCCTCAGATGGCCAGGTGGTGGGGGAATGCGGTTGTCAAAAGACTTTAAATGCCCAAAGATCACTTTAATACTCTTGCTTACTTTGAGAGACACTGGAGACATCACAATGCACAGGCCCATCATGTTATTGGCAAGGATCAGGCTAGCATGAGGCAACGACATTTAGTGTACCGGGCAGCTACTTGGAATTGAATCAATGCAGATGTTATGAGCCACATTTAATTGCGTATAAATCCCAGAGTTAATGCAATGTCAGGCACTCTCATTATCACAGGGCTCATCAGAGGCATTACGACAGAAACTTTTCCCCACAATTAGGTATCAGTTGAGCATAAGCTGAGTAGATATGTGGGAGAGTGGGGATATGAATACCTGAGTCTTCAGAGGAAGCCAGAACCAAACTTCTTCACAGCAGGTCAATATGGTGCACCAGTACACCAACAGCTCTCTAGAGTTTGCTGTCTTAGATTAAAGCCTAACTAAAAACTCTTTTACCTAATTGCCACAATTAGTTAATTTGTCATATATACATCTATCCTTGAAACTGCTCGTGACAACCATTCAGCAATAAAACATTTTACATGAGGGGAATAAAAGTTGTTTATCAGCACCATCCAAAATCATTTATTTCTTCCCATAAAGACTGTTTATCTTTCAAAAATGATTAAAGACACAAGCTTAAAGTCATTAGTGATTAATTCAGGGATTAGCCAGAAATTTAGCAGCACGCTCTTTAGCACGGGTGCTCATTCACACTAAACACAAGCTCGTTCCCCACAAAGACAGCTTTGTAATGTATGGGTCCCCCTTAAAAGTCCCTCTTCATTGTTTACGCACATCTATTGAAAGGCTTACAACTCCACTGTGCTCTGTCTCACCCTAGTTACAAGTACACAAACAAAAATGCTGCTGGACACACCATTCCTTTGTGAAATCAAACATGCTGCAGATGTCAGGCTGGACAAAAAAAAAAAAAAAAATTTAACAATGAACGCTGCAGACGTTGCTATCCGATAAACAGAATTCAAAATAAATGTGTCACGAAGATTAATGACTTTCAGATGTGGAAGTATAACGAAAGTTCCATTTGTAAACTGTGCCCCGAAATGAACATTTTTTTTTTGTTGTGTAATTACAAAACAAATAGAATTTTTTCAAAAAAGCACCATTCTTTATAACACAAATGAATGATCACTTTCGAGGACCCAAGGTTAAATGTTTATTACTCCATTAAAAGAGTGAGTGAAAATAAATGGGTAGGCAGCGATGGTCTCCACAAAGAAAAACCCTGATCACGGCTTTTGAGTCCACACAAAGCTCCATTGTTCCGTCAGCAAACCAGATGGACTATAAACACTGTTTGCTTTGAGCAGAATTACAAGAAATTTATTCTAAGCTTCTTTGCAGTCCACAGAACTTTCTCAGCCAAATAACAGGAGAATGAAGTAACTCCCATCAGCTCAACAGACTACAGAAAACATAAGTCCATAAGGGAATAAAACAATGCTTGCCAAGTGGAGCATGGATTACACCAAGGCCCCTTGTGGGTGCAATCTGCACTCCAGAGGAGCACAGGGCTCACGGGAATCTCATGCTGTCGCTTCCAGAATCCCACCGGACATGGTGATACAAACCACAAGGATCTACACGCAGGTCCAACCTGTCAGGAGATTCAACAAAAGCCCAAACCAGAAAAGTAGGAAGGTTCTATTCACAGTCTTCCATACTTAAAAACAAAACAAAACAAAACACCACATGCCAAAGATTCAGCAAGACACCAAGTAGACAGGCTTGCGGTAAAATAGGCTGAGGTGACTCATGTGGACAAATCACGCAGAAGCCAGATTTCACAGCTGCAGGAAATGAAAAACAACTGAAAAGAACTGAAGGTGAAAGACAATCCAAACAGGACACTTACACACATTGTGGGAAGTTTGGTGACACATGGAGTTCGTAACTCAGATTTTATTACTGTTGAGGGTTTTACAAAGCGGATGCAAATGAACTCCTGTACAAACGTAGAACATAAAGGCCACATTATTTCAAACTAAAGAACTGAAGAAAATGTAGCGCAACCAAAAGCTGTGGAAAACAAACCTAGCTGGAAGGGAGAGCTGAGACAGAGAAAGAAAATAAGCATTATCCTTCATGGAAGGATATAACGCTGTCCCTCTAGCAGAAGCATTATCACACTAGAAAAAGCTCTGACATCAATTTGAGTGAAAGTTTAACTTGTTTTGTGTAATGTATAGTACTTCATAAATTATTTTCTGTCTTTAATTTTTCTTTATGGTACACCTTCTGGCAGAAAAGGAAAAAACAAAACAAAACAGTTTTCTGTAGCAGAAGGATGCATAATCCCGCAGTCTGCCGCCTGGCTCGTTGTACACCTGTTCAGGCTCCAGCACGCCCTCCAGCTTTGCTCTTACAATAAAGCAAGTCTCTGTGGCCAATCTTCCTCTGGTTTGCAAAAAAAAAAAACCAAAACTCTTGGTAACATAAGATCCAAAACGACATACATAAAGGAATAAAAGCACAGCAGTCCAGCCCTGTGTTGGTGAAGGAAGGCTGGAGGTCATGAATGGCTGAGCTTGCAGTGGGGCAGGTAAAGTTTGCAGTGCAGGTGTCAGTCCACTGTGTCCCCTCTAGTCTCTCTCAGGATGGGTTGGGCTGCACACCCTTAGAAGCAGCCAGCATTGCTCGCACTTTAGCCATCAGGTCCTTCAAAGAGAACAGAGAGAAGAGAATGTGGGCCAGATCATGAAAC
The DNA here is from genome assembly GCA_037577275.1 of Bryconaethiops microstoma. Lineage (NCBI taxonomy): Eukaryota > Metazoa > Chordata > Actinopteri > Characiformes > Alestidae > Bryconaethiops > Bryconaethiops microstoma. The sequence goes on from JBBJLS010000023.1 coordinate 11,627,539, forward strand.
ATTGTGAAGCAGAGTAAAAAAGAGGAAAAGGCAGAAAAGAGAAGGACAAAGAGAACGAGGATAAGGATGAACATTATTGTACATCAAAAGCTTGGAGACATCTTGCCATCTATAGCCAAAAACATTACATAAAGTGTTTTTGTATCTATTCACAGGGGGAGGTACATTTAGGGTGTTCTCCTCACACATAGGTTCCCTGGTTGTTTTGGGTAATAAATAAAATGGCTGTATTTGTTTGTAAACATTGCTACCCTATTTCCTATCACCACCAATGTAAAGAACTCAAACTTGCTAATTTCTCTACAACCCACCACTTCACAACAAATCACTATGAATGACATAGGATACAACTGAGCGAACAATTTTTTAGACAGTTATCTTTAAATGCTGGAAGAATAAAAGGAATAAAATGTTTTGGGGTGTGCTGTAAAAAACATATCCAAAGGGCTTGAATGTGCATTTCTATAAAGAAACTGGTAAGAAGTTTTAGATAATGCTGAGATTCTAAAAATGTCAGACTCTATCATCTAATAAACAAGAACCATGTTACTGTTTACCTTAAAATGAACATTAGACAAAGAAAACACACCCATCTGTAGTAAAAGATTTTGAAAAGCTAATCAAAACAATTTAACTGGTAGTGAAATATCCCTTCAGACACTTTGGGATTCAACAGAGGGATGTGAATTAGAATACCAGGCTCTATATGCAGCTGGGGTGGTGGTGTTATGACTGTGAGTGGCGCATAGCACAGAAGCTCTTTCAACAGGTCTTGACTGGATTCCCATAACCTCCTCTAGCCTTCAGACCACCCAGTCTAAATCCAGTCTCTACGTGCATACTACAGGCCATAGGGCAGCGCAGCTGTTACTACACTTATATTCATGTACGCAGCATAGTGCTGATTCTGGCTAGCGGACACACACTATTATTATTATTATTATTATTGTATGATACTGTACTAAACAGGCAGCATACTTTAACACATGCATTACTGGTTTATTGGTGGTGTATGGAGGAGCCCTGAAGACAGATCTGTTCTCATACTTGACCCCACAAGCACTAAGGCTGTTACACACATTAAAATGAAGATGTGTGAGACAAAACAGTGTGAATTGAATTAAGTTAGACTGTATGCTAAACATTATATACCATATTAGACATTCTGACCAACCCTGGAATGACTTCGATTGCTCTATAAAATGCTCTACAACAGTTCCATGAGCAGCCAGGTTTTACTGGTGAAAACATCCTGAAATATACCATTAAAATTCCAACAAAAATAAAAGAACTGTTGTAAACCAGAAAGTCCCAAATTTTTACTCTTAAAATGTTTTTTGAGATAAAAAACCCCCCTACAAATTTTTAATATTTACTCACACGCAAGACAAAGATTTTTCATATCTACAAACTGTGTACAACATTTCTACTCTCACATTGCGGGCATTTTTAAATGACACCTTAGAACAAAACAATTTACATCAACACACAACTGTATTAAATATTTTTTTCCAGTAGTGAGGGGGTGTTTGTATATGAAAGCGAATAAACTAAAGCAAAAGAAAGCTAATAGACTAAAACTAAGCAATGATTTTCACAGTTGCTGAACCGACAATAATTCACTTGCCCTATGAAATCTGGATCTCAAATTCTTAATGTTTCACAGTACTGTTCGTTTAATAAATAAATCTAGATCTTCATCAATCTCTGGTATTTTCAGTTTAAACCTTACAATCATTAATGCTTTGAATAACTTAAACCTCTTAATCCCAGGGTTGGGTAACAAGGAAAAATATATCAGCAGTGTCAAACAAAAACATATATACAAAAACTACGAATTTATCATTCCATGCACTTTTCGATGCTAAATTTAATAAACCTGAAGAAATAATGCTCTCTTTGTAATAAAACAGTTGTTTAGTGTCTTTAAAAGACTGTGGCATATTATATGCATCTTTTAATGTTGCTGTGGTGTCTCTGGGATCCAACATTACATGCAAAAGTTGTAGCCAACTTTCACACAAAAATTTATACCCACATATACACATTGGAACGACTTATGCACGTTTCTCAATGTCAGATTCTTCTACAACTAAGCCATAAACAAGAAACTTTGATGACTTTCAGTGAACTACACAGCACGAAATCAGAAACTACTGTGTTCTTGTTTTTACACAGATGTTGCTCAGCAACAGCACTCCTGACATGGCTATTCAGATTAGAGACATGCTAACGTTCTGCTCAAACAGAAGCCCTATCAACACTGACTGCTGTGCGAACGCTGTGGTGATCTTTAGATGCTGCTCTCTGCTGCTGGAGTTTGTGATTGGCAGATAATTTAATTTACTGAGAGAATTCACCATGCTCATAGTTGCGAAAAACATTTTACACAGCACAAACGATAATGTGGTGGCTTAACTTTACAGAGCTATTAGCAAACTCCAAAATGCTCATGCGAATGGACTGTTTATTGTTGCTGTGCAAATCTTGACACAGTTATCCATAAATTCCATCAATATGTGGACTCTGGGATGAGGGGGATGAAAGTGATGGACTGTATTTACAGAAATACACTGGTGTGTATCACGCTGAGCCCGTCCCCACTTCAGCTACTGGGACCACATCTCTGTTGTGACAGCTCAGACGTGCCAAGCCCAAAAATCTGGCTGCCAGGAGCCATCTCTGCTCTTCAGGACTCATTTGAGCACACTGACTGGGACGTATAGGGAGGTTGCAACCTATGATGGCTCTGCCCACCTGGAGGAGTACATGGCATGCATTGAAGACTTTCCTACCTCCATGACCACCTCAATATGCCCGAACCAGAAGCCGTGGATGACTGCGGAGGTGATTTAGTTTTTAGTAAACTAAATTCACAAGGTGTTGCAATTTTGTTTTGGCAACTGAATGCTCATAAAAAAGTTTTTTTTTTTTTAAGTTCTGCATTGAAAATGTATTGTCCTGCAAACCCAAATCATATTGTGAAATTTTTGTTTTGCGACACAATACACCTAACAAACATATAACACAAAGATTATCCCTCACCAACAAGCTGATATGGGTTATATCTGGCAAGTGACAGGTTATTACGCCTCTTGCCAATTTATGAGAGAGGAATTCACCGTCAGCCGACGCTCATTAGTCCAGATGCTCAGTTTGAAAATAGTCCAAACTAGAGATAACATATCAAATAGGTAAAATAGTCAATCTCTGAGTGTAGTAGGACTAACTGCACAGTTGTCATAGGAGCTGAACTACGAGCATCTCCAAATTAAACTATTGTCCTCATCAGCTTGTGTGGATGCTGAAATATCAATCGGGATAATATGGTAAACCCCAGCAAAAAATAATTACATAAACAAATGATAAAAAAAAAAAGGAAGTATGTCTCATACAGACACGCGCACACAAAACACACAAACATTTGCCCGTTCATTCATATATATATATATATATATATATATATACACATACACAAATAAAAGCACAGAGGAGGAAGAAAAATAAAACCCAAAGACTGCAGCAAAAGTTGCAGTAAAAGTGAAAGAGCAGGCAGACTGCTGTGTTTTGCATGGAGAAATGAAGCGAAACAAAACACAAAAAACAAAAACAAGCACAAAAACAACTCCAAAGAGAGACACAACTTTAGCGTGGGTTGCTACTTAACCTACCCATTTCAATATCACTGTGGCCTATCTTGCTGCTCCCGTCTCACACTGAGAGCACACAGTGCTAAGTCCCTCTATGTGCTTTAATGGCATCCTTTCAGCCCCACAGCATTCACAGGCAATCAGTGTGGCAGCCATGCGAGAGGAGGCACGATAAACATCTGACTCACGCCCAAGAGCTAATAATGCCCAGCATGGATGCTCCATAGACAAGCAAGGATGTCCTTTGGCTACTGACTGCAAGGCAAATTTGCTGCATGATTAGCATTCACCAAACAATTAACAGAAAAGAACTCTGCTATATAAGCAAGGATGTGCAACAGAATGACACAGAGAGGGTGTGTGAGAGCGAGAGCAAGAGAGTGAGAGAGAGAGAGAAAAAGAGACTGATAGAGAGAGAGAGAGAGAGAGAGAGAGAGAGAGAGAGAACAAAAAACATTGCGTAAACAAAACAAAAAGCAACAGCAATCAGCTCCACATAAGGATGTGTGTAATGCATCAGTGAGCTAAAAGTTTATGACTGGTGACAGAGGGTCGCAATCATGGCACCTTGATCCCATGCATTAGTGTGACAACACTAAGCCGGATAAAGGGTTCCCTGAGCTACAGTCCGTCATCAAGACTGTCCAGAGCAGATTACTCCAATGAGCTGAGGAAATCTTCACTGTGATTACATTGCATTACAGAAGCGCAGCTGGCCACAATGCAGGCCAGCACAGTTCGAGATGGCCAGAGGATGGAGAAATCTTTTCACACATCGGCAGGTGCGCTTGAGGTGGTTAAGCTTGTTAAGTCCGGCAAACAAACACAGATGCAATTATGATAAGGGTAGAATTCTTACTCATTCCCTCTTGTGCCGGACACACGCTACTGGACTTTATCTTCACTTTTCCTTTTCTGACAAAATTTCAAAATCGGGAACAAATATCAAGAGCTTGATTGGAACTGATTGTCAGCGCAGATTATCTGGTGGTGCAAGAGCCTAATCTTAAGACTTTTCATTTAACTCAATGCGGCTCCTGTGATGTTTAACGTTCGACTTTTATGACAAAAATATCAGAGACTTGAAGATAGTCAGTAATGTAATTGATTGATACAAGCCAAAGCAGCTAGGTTTTAAAATACAGAAGAGATATAAGCTCTCCACTCCATGTGCATAAGACAAGGACTTAATAAACCATCTTGTAAAATTTTTTTTTTTTAAAAATCACAGCTGGACTGAAGAAAAGTTCTATCGTTGCTTTTGTCGTATGCTGAAATGAAACTTGTGATAGTAATACCATTCTTGGCTACCAGCGCAATGATTCTGGTCTTGGCATACCAGTTCACCGTACATTTTACAGTTTCAACCTTTGCTCCCCACACTAATGATAGAACTAATTAACAATTTAAATAGTCTGTGTAGTTTCTGATATAATAAGTAACACAAATACTTCAAAATGTATTATCTGTACAGTAAATATATGGTGACTAAGCTGCAAAAATAACTTCACACTAAATTATAGGCCTTGTTTACATTTCACATTAATACGCATCTTGCTTGATCTAATCGCAAGAGACACCCAAATGCCAAGCCGTTTACACTTGCTGTTTTGAAAGCGTCTCCAGCTACAATTATGATCTAAATTCTAACCTTATTTCTGCAGGAAGAACTCCTTGTACAATGTTAATCAAAAAATAAACTGGCCAGAATCGTGACCTTCTCTTAATTTTTAAATCTGTCAGGACTTCAGAAGGTGTGTGGTGTATACCCAGCTTTTCTGTTCCATCACCATCAGATCCCATAATGCATTAGCATATTTTCTGATGCTCTCACAATACAAGCATCTAGCCTTTGATTTACAATTATTGTACTCAACCATTAGTGGTTATGGTTCAAGCACAATTTAAATGTATTGTGCTTAGAAAAATCCATTTGATGCACCTTTTTAAGTGGTTCAAACACACTGCATGAGAGCAATCTAATTTTGCTCCCTAAAACTCCACCATTTGCGTAAAGCTGCATGACCTAGTCGCCGGCAGCTCAAGGATGTGTGTGAGAGAGAAGGCAGAGGTCTTGTCTACGTCACTGCTGTAGAACAGAGGATGAGACATTCCATGCCACTTCAAAACTCTCCTTTACACTCACTTAATCTCATATTTCACTATTCCGTAAATACTCATACATAAAAACTTGCCCCCTTCACCAGTCCTTACTCATACTCACCCCTCCCAAACTGCACTGAGTAAACTAAAGACAAATTAATAACCTGCTGGGACATGTTTCGCGCTCACCCATCAATTCTCTCTAATCAAAGCATCAGTCACTTGACAGACTGCACTCCATCCATGTAAAATAAACCCAAATGAATCATAAAAAATATCTTTTCAATTTCAATGTGCAAAGGAGCGTGAAAGAAAAAAACAGTTCATAATGTCTCAGTGGCAGACCACGTGCATGCTCACATTAGGTCTAGCTGATGAGTAGCTTTAGAGTTCATAAAATATGTGTGCTCCCAGCTGCACTGTAAACATGCAATACATGCTCCTTCAGCCTGGGACTTGTAGGCTTTTTGCACGGCTGCATCCAAATCCCTATACCAGTGCTTCTTAACTCAAACCTCATAGCCAAGCAGGACATCATATTTGCTTTGCTCCCAACTCTCCTGAATCAAGTTATTAAAAACACCAAATACCAAAAGGACTGTCGTTGATCAACTGTGTTTGAAAAAGGGAAAACCACACTGAACCCTGTGACTACCCAAGTTCAAGAAGCTAAATTTGGCTAATTGGCCAAAGTTTCACATAGAAAATATACACAGAAACAACAAAAGCGCAAAACAAAAACATTTTTAAAAAGTTACAGCAAAAAAGGGCCCAAAGTACTGTAATCAGAAATACACTGGATTTGTTTTAATGGCTTAGTGTGTAGGGGGCTGGGGGGTCTCCATCAAGGTATGCTTTAGTGACTCAGTAAGGGCTACATTAAGCCCAGTCAATTTTTTCTTTGTTAAAGCTATTTAGCCCCTGGGCTCCTTCACTGACATTTCTGTAGGGATGAAGAATTGACTTTTTACAAAACTGACAGCAATGATGCGTCTTTCTAATACAATAAATGAAGATCATTAGAGGAAAGTAGTGTTTAAATTGGATTGGTTTGACCAAGTTTAATGCATTTTTTACCCTATACATTTACAATATTTTAATATTTACTAAAGATACTAGTATCAGATTAGGACAATTGAACATTAAAAAAATATGGTTCCTATGTAATTGTGGTAAATCCGAGATTTCATGATGCACTAAATCATTTAATTAAAATGTCAGGTTTATAAGCCTATTAACATGTGAAAGTGCACGCACGTTTATGGCAAGCTGGTTATTCAGGAGCACCTAACGGGATGGTTATCTGTCCAGGTGAGCAGGTTGTTTGTGTTCCAGCTGCAGCTGTTAGTTTTAATAATAAGCTTTCCCTAACTGATAGACACTGTCTCTAGGAAGGATCGGCAGAGGTTCAGGGTGCATCAACACCAATTTGGTATGCAGCCGGAAAGAAAATGCAAAGAGCTCCAGAGGCACGGAAAGTATATCAAGAGCTGGATATTACTGCAGATGAGAATTCACGTCTGTAGAGAAGTGAATTCCCTCTTATGCGAGGGATCAGATGGTGATAAGCCCCACTACTGGCAGCCACGTAATGGACAGAGAAGGCTCATCATTTGGCAGTGTAATTTAGGGATGCATGCATTGCATCATAACATGCATCTGGTGTGTGTTTATTCTGTTTTCTCACTCCATATCTTTTTATCTCTTTGTCAGACTGCTACACCCTATTCTCACAAACACAGTGATGCTGAAAAGAAATAGTTACACCCCTCACACACAGCATTCCGTTTACAACACAGATGAGGCCAGAGATCAGGAAAAAGCTGTCTAAAATGACAGCTGCATTGCATCAGTCTGCTGAAATGATACTCTTACAAAAACAGACATCACACACACACACACACACATGCACACAGAGGGACAGGATCAAGAAAAAGTCACAGCATATACTGACGTTCAATATTCTTTTAGTTTCACTTGAATGATACTGAAACAATCGACAGTAAATTAAGTTGCTTAAGTATTCTGATAAACACATGATTTGGGTAACTTTCTGCTTTAAATAGTGGTTTTTATGAACAGACTGTTATTTTCATCACATTTTAACGCAGCATACCTGAGTGATTTTAGTCTGCACTGAAGAAACAATGGTGGAAGAGACTTGCTTGTCTTTTTCCTGTGAACCATCCCTGAAATAGAGAAAGACAGACACAAAGAAAACGAGAGAGAGAGAGAGAGAGAGAGAGAGAGAGAGAAAGAAGGAGAAGTTAGTCATCAATCGGCAGTGGCAAATACCGTATTCATGGCAGCTGATGTGTATTTAAAGCTGTAAGGACAGGGAGGAAAAGGACATCCAGATATCAGACCAAAAAAACTGAAACACCAGAGCATGGCCATGAAATATTAATCTATCACTGGAAGAGACAACAAACTCAAAGAAAATAAATAAAAGGAAAAAAGGCCACACAGATGTTCGAGGAAGATTTTTTTGATTAAACATGTTAAGTTCTGAGAGAACGTCTTTATATTCATATTCTCCTTCAAACCATTTTATTTCTCAGATTTTAAGTAAAAACAATTAATACTGAGGAGGGTATAAGAATAGCAGTGCATTTTCTTCCTTTTTCTGTGCACGTAACATTGTCAAAACACATTCTAAATCAAAAGTCACTGTTGGAGATTCAGTATTTCCAAAGCTTTCATGTTTCATTCAACAGGTCATTAGTCTAGTTGTCAAATCATGCCAAAGGTGTGGGAAACTTTAAAGGAAAAGCTGCTGAAAGCGCCGTCTTTGTTGTGAAGGTAATTTGAGATCCGCTAAGAACACCGTGGGACACTAGTTGTGAGTCATCCAGAATGAAAAACACATTTGCTAGAAGCAGGGCAATATACAATTCTCATTTAAGCTCTCGCCGTGCACAGCCTAGTGCTCTCTCTGGCTGAGCTTCAGGGAGAGGTTAATTAGGACTTGATTCCACAAATCTGATGTTGACCTCACCTGGACTGGCTTAAGCTGGAGGCAGGACTAGTGGCAGGGGAGGGGCTTGTAGCAAATTTGGAGCCTTTATTGTTTACTCTAGACCTGCCTGGTGAAACGGAGGGTGAACAGGAGGAAGCCTGCTGAGATTTTGAGCTCTTCTTCTTCCTCTTTTCATGAGGAGACCTAAAAGAGACAAATACAATGTGAGTGAGAAAAGATAAGTGTGATGCACTCTGGCAACATATGCTGCTCACATGCTACAATGGTGCTACAATAGTTTAAAGAACAAGATTTTCAGTTTAAAGCAAAGTACCTTCCAATGATCTTGATGATGGGAGAAACTTTTGAGAAGTGCTTCTGGGGGGGTGGGCGCCTTAGAGTACAAGCCACACAGCAAATATATCTATTTATTGGCCTCTACATTAGTGGCTTTTTTGGCAGGCCTTCAAAATCACAGTGATTAGGGGGTTCTCAGAGGTTGTACCTAATTAATGTATGTTGGGTCGAGCACTGATAAACAACAGAAAATAATACAAATAAAAGGGTTAAATGTAACTTTTTTGGCTGGGAGGCCCCTTAAAGTTTTAATTACAGAACTATAATTTACAAAACTATAATTTACATACAAATGCTAATATGTGTTCTGTAAAGAACCAAAGATTTCCTATAGAAAAAAAATAAAATTAATGACACAACCATGTTCTATTGCTTTAATACTAGTTTTGCAAACTTAAGCAGAGATCATTGTTTTAAATATTCCTTCCACAAAAAATATGGTTCCACCACAAGTAGCATGCTGAAACAACGATGATCAAAATGCTAGGTTTGATTTTAAATTTTAAGTTCTAAATTTAAAATGTAGATAATAGCAGCAGTCATGAGTGATGTGTCCCTTGTGGCCACAGGCAGTCAGCAGAATGAATAAGTAAGATACCTCAAAGAGGTCTTCAAATTCAGACCCTGCATCCAGTTTTGGGCCTGGATTTTTTAAATGGAAGAATTTTGCTTCAATAAATGCTACACAATTAGTAATTAAAGTATAATGGAAGTAAAAATGTGGTTCCCACTAAATGTCAACTGTCTTCAGAAACGTATATCCAAAATTGTTAAAAATGGACACACAATATTTTGGAATAAAACTCTTACTTACTGGCCAATTAGCTACAAAACCTGTAATTACAAAATCCACAACTGGAAAGTAGACTTCAATTGGATTTCAAGACCTCTGGTGTATCATATTCGATGCAACAACATAGTAAGAATGCTTTCTAACCTTGTGCTGTTTAACTGTTGAATGAGACAATGTTTATGATATCAGGAGCTAATAATCTAATCTTCATATTTTTTTCCCATTTACAGTCGTGCCCAAAAGCATACATGCACCTGAGAGGAATACTTTCAACTTCTATTTATGTATCATTTCCTTTTCAATATTCATCATTCAATGCATTCCTTTAATAATTTAAAACAATCTCTTTGATCTCCATGAAATAGTTGAAGCAACTCTTTTACTTTTAATGGTTTTATTCACAATTCAGTTAATGAAGTTAAAACATTTATAGTAAGTTTATATACATTCCAATCTCAGATTGTCTAATACGTTGTTGCATTGTTATTAGCTTTTAAAACTACAGGTCAGTCTTGCAGGAAAACCATCGGTTACATTTTTTTTTTAACACAATACTTGGACAGTATTTTAACCCATTTCTCTTTAAAGATGTGATACAGTTCATTGAAATTTGTGGGTTTCCTTTTGTGGACTTTTTTTTTTATTACGTTAATTCCATAAATTAACTGAAGGTATGCTTTGAGTTTTCTTGTTGAAAAGTCCAACAAAGCCCAAAACCTAACTTTTGAGCAGACTGCCTCATATTCGCCTGAAGTATGTCTACGTAATCTTCCTTTTTCATGGCATCTATCTTACACAGTGCTCATGGAACACCAAAAGCAAAACCATTGCATGAAGCTGACAAAATTACCCTTCACCGTGGGCACTAAAAAAAACCAAAAACAAACAAACAAAAAAAAGTGTTTTCATCAGAACACGTGACCAGAAGCCA
>JBBJLS010000023.1:11669801-11697266 GCA_037577275.1 Bryconaethiops microstoma
CACACACACACACACACACACACACACACACACACACACACACACACACACACACACACACACACAAACACACACAAGAACATATTGCTCAATATTTGATAAGTTTCACAGGTCACTAAAGGACAAAATCTTCTATCTTTGCCTTTGTTTTAGTACATACATTTAAAATGTTAGTTGATATTAATGACCAATAGACCAATAGAAATGATTTAACATGAATGGAAAATCTTTATTTTTATACACTTATATAATGTTTTATATATTTTTTCTGCCCCTGAAAAGTTACTTCTTTGAGGATCCAAGATTTATTCACACACACACACACACACACACACACACACACACACACACACAAACAGGTTGTAAAAGGTAGGTACTTTCAATTAAAATGTGACTAAAATGAACATAAAAGGTTTTGTCCTGACAGTGATCACTGCTATATTAGACATCAGGTGTTATTTATATACAGTGCACGGTCTTTTTGACCAATGATTTGTCAGCATGATGGGTGGTTTCAGTGTTACGGTGGTTTTAATGTTATGGCTAATGACAAGTTACTAGTGAAGTGAAGTGAAAGTGAAGTGAAAGCTTCCTTGCTAGCTAGGAATTAATTCCAGTTACTTGTTATGTGCAACAATCAACAAACAGAGGCTCAATAAGAAGTTTTTGTAAAGGTTTATGGAGCAGTGTCTCAGCCATTGCATGTCTGATGCCTTGAATTTGACTCTCTTCATTTACATGATTTTACCAGCATGGTTAAATGGCAGGGAATGGCATTTTATTTTAGTTATACACACTATAAGGAGAATGGCTAGGAAAATGTATACAGTGACCACAATTTGAAATTTGCAGAAGATCTGCACAAAAATTTCAGAAACCACATCTATGCCAACAAACTCATGTTCCAGAACAAACCTTTTCTGTCATCTAATCACAAACACAGACTCCACTACAACTTTGACTGGAGCCAGATTCTGGATAACAGATTACAGATAAGACCAGAATAGAGGGTTTGGTATCAAACACTCAAGGTGGGTTTGGTGAAAAAAGGATGATTATACAGACACTAATCTCCGCTGTTGAGTATGCGGGACAATCTGTGATGTCTGGGGCTGTTTTTCCTCCAAATGCTCTACTAATCTTGTTGAGACACATGGTATCATGGACTCCAGTGCGTAGTAGGAGATATTAAACAGAAATCTGGCTGCCTGTGCCCAAAAGTTAAAACAGAGTCATGGTTGGATCTTCCAGCAAACAAAAAAGTACCTCCAAATATACACAAAAACGGTACAATGACTGCAAACTCATTTTGGTTTTGACATGGTCAGTGCAATCCTGTGGCATGAGCTAAAGAGTGTCCAAAAGAGAAGACCCAGGACCCTGGAGAATGTGAAGAACTTAACTCATTCTGAGTTTGAATTTGAACATATTTTTGACATGGGTTGATTTTTTTTACTTGTACTAAATCTGCTTCCATTAAAGGTTAACATTTTTATTATATTTTCAGTGTGAAAATATGAGGCAGCAGACTTGATTTAGAACAACAGAACAACAACGTTTTTCATTATATATATATTTTTATGCATCTCTGTGTACCACAGGTACCAATCATTACGGGTTGTCACTTCTAGGATCAAAAAGTTGTTCTTTTATGACATCACAGCAAAGAACCATTTTTATCTCCTTTTTAGAGTGAACAGTATAAATAATTCAGACCAGGGTTTACGAGCCCTACCTGCAAAAAGTTACAAAAAAGTTTTTTTACAATTATTGAAAATCAACGTATAATCCAACACTGTCAGGAAAATCAATGGAGGGCAAGGCATCCTCAAATTTTTGCCCGACAGCGTATGTGTTTCCTCAAATAGAGTCTTTCAAATAGAGATGATTTTTATACATGTGATATGGCACATGAACCCACAATAAGTCATAATTATGGCTATGAAAGTCAGGTTTTAATTATATAGAAATTATTTCTCACTCAGAAATTTCTCAGAAAAACATTGTTAAAGGGAAGATAATAAACTTACACCATTTGCAATTGTAGAGGAGAAGATTTAGTTATGATCTGATTGAGGTGAAAAGTTATTCAGTGTTGTTTTGTGAAAAAATACAGCATTTTGTCAGTTTCTGAAATAGTTTTACATCAAACTAATGAAAAAAAATTTAAGCACAGACCTTTGATAAAAAATGCAAATTAAATGTGGCTTTAATAGCTGTCAATGACTACTGGTAAAATAACAAGAGACATGATTTTGCCCACTTTGTTTAACATTTAGGGTGAACTATAGTTCTTTTATACTGTAAGAACTGGCACTTTCAGTAGTTATTGGAACTTATAGACCTCAAAAACAGCTGTTTAATTATGACTCAGAACTGCACTTGACTTTTCCCAGTTGGAAGCTCATGAATACAACAACTGGATATTTTCTACATGTTCTGCTAGGCTGAGCACAGACTCGTTTTCCTGTAATCCCCTGGTTTATAGTAAGCAGATTTCCAAAAAACAAACAAGTACTGTTAAATTCCCCATTAAAGGTTTTTTGTGCTTTTGTGATTTAAAAAAAAAAAGAGACTAGTAGAGTCACTAGATTGTCTAGATTGTTTACAAAAACATTTTTAATTAATATGATTTCAGGGTCTGGGATACACAAATACCAATAAGCCATGACCTAAGAACCAGCTGACTAACATTGAGTAGGCCCACTTTGTGTTGCCAAAACATCTCTAATGCGCAATCTGATTGGGACCTGGGGAGTTTGGAGGTTCCTCCAACCATTCCAAACATTTTTGCAGTGTGGTAGGGCACATTATCCCATTGAAAGAGGCCGCTGCCATTAGGGAATATAACTGCCATAAAGGAGGTACTTGGTCTGCAACAATGTTTAGGTATGTGAGGGGTGTCAAAGTAACATCCGCATAAACCCAAGGTTTCCCAGAAGATCACTACCCAGCACATTACACTGCCTCTACCAGCTTGCTTTCTTCATCCTTCACCAGGTAAGTGATGCATACACATGTGGCCACCCACTGATGTAAATAATGAGTCCAGGCCAATTCTTCTATTGCTATATGGTCTACTTCTGATGTTTTAGTGCCCACTGTAGCCACTTTCAGCAGGGGGTCATCATGGTCACTCTGCTGGTTCTATGGCTAAACAGCCATATACACAGCAAGCTGTGATGTACTGTGTGTTTTGACACCTTTCTATCATAGCCAACATAAACCTTTTCCAGCAGTTGTGCTACAGTAACTCCTTTTGTGGAATCAGAACAGACAGGCTAGCCTTTGCTTCCTATGTGCATCAGTGACCCTTGGGGGCCCATGACCTTGTCACTAGTTCACTGACTGTCCTTCCATGGACCACTTTTCATAGGTATTAACCACTGCATACCAGTAACACTCCACAAGACCTACTGTTTTGGAGATGCTCTGATCCAGTCATTTAGTCATCGTAATGCAGTCCTTCTCAAAGTCCTCAAATTCTTCAACCTGCCTGTTTTTCTGGTTTCCAAATGCACCAAACATCTAGAACTGACAGTTCACTTATGTCTAATATCCCATCCTTTGACTGGTGCCATTGGAACAGGATACTGTTATTCTCTTTACTTTTCAGTGGTTTTAACGTTATGGCTGATCTGCATATATATGATATGCATATATAGTAATGTGTGAATTTTCACAACAATCAACTTAACGTATACATATGATGCTTAGAATAAATAGATCAAGCAAAATATTGATAAAATAGACAGTAAAAACTCTAGGCTGGAATAGTGACTGCTGGCAATTACTCAGTGAAATTCAGTGTACTGTGCAATCTGCATGTCTAAATCATCTCACACTTGCCTCAATCTCTAATACACTTGCTTCTGTGGTTTGTGACACTGTGTGACATACTGTCATCTATAAAATGGACAAAATTAACTACAATCAAGAAAAACTGTTAATGTTTGATTTCTGCCACTATTTCACTGTAATTTGAATACCCAAACAAGTATGACATCCTGCTTATACCATGTTTTTTTATTGTAAGTTAAATATCTCAGGCAAATACAAGTACCATACTTCTCCAGTAATACATTTGGGAAAAAAGCTCATTGAATCCCACATGTATGTGAACATTTGAGCCATTATTAGTTATACAGCAAAGTTTGTAAATCTGACAAATGTTCTTTATTCACCTTCTCTGGGAATGAACTCACAAATGATTAAGTTTATTAGCAGCTGACTGTTAAATTATACATAATGGATGCTGTTAATTTCACCATTAACATATGTTACTGATATTGTGACTGAGTAAATTAGTATTTGTGTGTATGAGAGAAAGAGAGAGAGAGAGAGAGAGAGAGAGAGAGAGAGAGATAGAAAAGAGAATGAAAGAGAAACAAATACAGTGATGGAAAGAGAGGGAACATGAAAAAGAAAAAAAGACAGAGAAAGAAACAAGAAAGAGAGGGAAACGAAAGAGGGATAAAGACAGATATGAGAGAGAGGGAGAAAGAGAGAAATGCTGATTGCGAGAGTTATATAAATAGAGAGTCAGAGAAAAAGAAAAAAGAGAATGAGAAACAGCTATACAGATTAAGTGCTACAGATACAGCGAGATGTTTTAAAATGACCGAAAATATTGGAACGTATTTGTTCCATATTTATCTCACACAATTATGAACAGTTCATTATGAATAATTTATGGAAGTCTATGAGATGATGTGGTTTGTGCTGTGTGTGTGTGTGTGTGTGTGTGTGTGTGTGTGTGTGTGTGTGTGTGTGTGTTTTACCTTCAGGCGGGTGCAGACGTTTGTTGTTCTGCGTGCACCAGCCCACAGGATGAAGCTCCGCACTCATGACGTCACACCAAAAGTCAGCTTTGCGGTCCTCGCCGTAGCCACAGTAGCGCAACAACAGCAACTGACCACACGTGGTAATGATAGTCGCTACCCAGTATGTGTCTGGACATATTTTATTGGCCACTTCTAGCTTCATTCCAGGCTGAAAGCTGCTCTGAAGGCTGAGCTCCACCTATGAGGACAATTCAGATTACTCATGGTCACCAGGAAAAGTCTTGTGGTTTTATTGTCGCAGGTGCAACATTTTTCCATTACCACTGAGTTAGCATTAGGATAATAGCCCATAGTAGCCCACTGTTGAAAAAATCTTTAGGCTATATAAAGAATATTGTGGGTTACTTTTTACATGGAATATTCATCATTATTGTATTACTATTTGGCTGAATTCAGATAAATTCGATGTGACCAACACAACACTCTTCTCCAGGAACATTCTCCTAGAATCACTGCGTTAGCCATAAAATGAGTACAATTAACACAACCCACATGACAGAGGGTAATCTGAGGGATATCACTGAAGATGCCACTTTTGGGTCCCAAAGAACAATGTTTGGGGAAAACATTTACAATAACGGTTTACGAAAGAACTACCGATTAAAAGGTTTTTAAGGCAGCTGTTCTTAACCCTGGTTCTAGAGGCACCCTGCCCTGCAAATCTGAGTGTTTTCTCTGGCTTAGCACACTCACTTCAGTGAGGGGCTGTGAATGGGCTAATTAATCGTATCAGTGTGATGAAAGCAGTGAAAACACTCAAAAGTGGAAGGCAAGGTGTCTCCAGGACCAGGGTTGAAAAGCACTGTTGGCTTAAAAAAAACTCTGGCCTCTTCATTTTTAAGCATGCACTATAACTAAATTCTGGTTCATCAATTTTATTGGATTTTATTGAACTTTTCAAAGCGTCAATATTTTTGAAGGAGTTAAGATGACATTTAAATGATTCATAACAGTGTGAGAGCCTGAGAATATTAATAATTAATTCTAGAATACCTGGAATATTTCAGTCAAAAGGGAGCTGAAGTACAAAATGACAATATATGATATATGCTAATAGTAAATTAGCACATTTTTCTCACTCACTAATGACAATCATTTGAAATGAAAAATGCCCGCTAGACATTTATATTTATTAGTGTTTTTACAAAAAAAACTGTGTGCAAGAGTTTCTCCTTTTGCTGAATGGGGTGGAACTCTGTAAATGCAGTAAAACCAATCAATAATGAATTAAAATGTTCTCAGAAATACATCTACCAAGTCTACTAATGCTATACTTATTAATAATCGTAACTACCGGAGCTGCATATGGAATGGCAAGCTTTATTGTACAAAATGTATTCACTATCTTTTCTCATTCTTTTAAACTGAGAGAGTTTTGTGAAACACTTCTGGTCTAACCATTTTTCCAGCAATAGCTAGAATTATTTGAATGATTATTTGAACAATAGACAGCATTATATATTTTTGTTTTTCCATTTCAACTTTTTTTAAATAAATATTTCATTATGAATGAACCAGTAGAAATTGCCAAAAATTGCTTGAAATGAAATCTTGCCATGTCTTCATTTCCTATAGGCCACCAGCCTGGTCAGCCAAATGGTGGAAGGATTTTAATCTACAGACTGATTTGTTCACTATGATTGCTGTCGTTGAATTCTTGTCAACCAAAATCATTCCTCTCTCTATCTCATTCCGAAATGTGCGAGATGCGGTCTAATCCAAAAAACTCTTCTATATTCTCTTAGCCCTCTGGTTACTGTGTAACAAATTTTATTAAGCTTTCATTTCTTTTGTGTGAATTTAAAGCTTCAGCATTAATCAAAACGTGTCTGTGAAAATGCAAAAAGTGAGAATGCATCAGAGTAGAGTATGTTGATATCTACTCATTTCCAAAGTCAAAAACACATTTATAAAAAACAGTCTGTGTTAAAAATGTTGCTGTGCACGTCCATGGACATAACCATGAAAGGTGAGACATAAATGGTCCATAAACATTTTTGTCATGCCCACAATAGCAATAGGCTTTAGTCTAGAATGCTTGATGGCTTATGTTTGCTTTGTTGTTTTTCCTCAATCATGCAGCTGCCTGACTGGAACTTTTTTGATTATTGTTTTGTGGTCTTCACTGGGGCTTGTGATGAGTAGATGCAGACTTTATAGTCAAGGGTGTTACAGTGTTGGTTGGATTTATGTGAATCTAGCAATCCTGTTGATGTGTAGCTATAGCCAGCCTATTGTTTGAAGGCACAAGTGTTGGAACAGGTATAATGACCGCACTACTGTCAACAACAGGCCGAAGCATAAGATCTTGATATTGTAGGAAATAGCATGTTTGGATCCTCACCTCACTCTCTTTACAAATAAATAAATGTGTCTATGTGTGTTGACTTGGGGACTTACATGCTTGAAAGACGTGTGGGGGGCTGCAGCGGCTCCTAAATCCTCCAAATACTCATCCCAGTTAAACTCCAGTTCCGCTTCTCCACACTCCATATCTTTGAGAAGAAGAGTCAGAGAGAGAGAAAAAGACAGAGAGAGAAAAAAAAGAGAGAGAGAGTGAGTTCTATTAATAAGGAAAAATAACCTGTCTTATTTCAATAAAAAAAGGGCCAGATTGCAATTTGTTTTCTTTCTTTAAACCATACTTATACAACACCCTACACATCATGTAACAGAAGTGCAATGTGGGGCTGTAATGCTTGAACGTCAGTTTTTTTTAAATAGCTAACCACTTGCCAAGGTGCATGATTGCGATACCCACACAAACTCACATGTCTCTGTGAGGGAACTGCAACGGGCTGAAATGGTAATTTCCCCAGACTGTCAGACATAGGTGGCAAATTTCCCTTCCTATTAGAGTCATGCATTTCAGTTCTTAGGGCTGCCCATATATAAACCAGCATATACTCAAATGTAAAAGGGGTATATGAGTGTAAGGGTCTAAGCCTATTTCCATGTCAATGGAGGAGGTGCAGGAGGGTCATGCTTAAAAAAGGGCACTTTTGCCATTTTGTCTGGGCCATATGCTTCAGCATAGTGGTGTACATCCATATGAAGTATGAATTTACAAATATTACAAGTTATAAATTACAGAATTTACAATGGCTACTGCATATTTGCGAAATCTTTCTAAATAGTACTGGAAAATATCTTAGGAAGCTTAGATAATTCCATTCAAAAAGCAAATTATTTGGGAATTAAGCATTTATTACCTCTGACAAAACACTAATAGTAGAATAAGTACAAATACACTAATACAACAAGCAGAGGTGTACATTTACTGTAAATAAATGTTTTCATTTAACCTTTTCTAAACCACTTCTCAAGAAAATCAATGTATAATTATAGTCATCATCCACTATTAAATATGCGCGAGTGGAAAGCAATGACTGGAATGTACCAAGAGGTCAGGAACCAAACCAGTTTTCTTTATCTAGATTCAAAGATATTTACTACTTAAAAAAAACACGAAATTCTTGTTACTTGCCAATGCATTAATGTTAATGCTTGCATTTTTTATGTTTATGGTGCTCTTACACAAACATAATTTTACATTTTAAACAGTTTTTTAGTTACCCAAGGCATTTGCCCATGGGTGCCTAAGCAAACAGTTTAAACTTTTTAAAGCCTGGCAGTAAGAGTTTCTCCCAGTGAAAATATGACATTAGATTAAATATACATGAGCATAAATGCAGTGAAGTGTTTAATGTATTTATTACAATAATTATATGGTAAGAAAAAAAAAAACAGATTTAATGTATTCTTTTGATGTCTCAGCGCTCTCCATACATTGCATGGAGTGTTAAAGATTCATCAACAGCACCTGAACTGATCAGAACAACTGTAGAACTGATTAGATAAACAAGGTGTTGGGTGGCTGGATTTCCTCAAGGAAAGGTTTGGAAATGGCTAATGCACACTTAAAATCACACACTAATCAGAAATTAATGTACATACTTTTATCTTGGATTAATATAGTAATCTTTATATAATGTACACTCCCTGTCAAAGTGTAGCTTTTCTTTGCAAAACTGCAAACCTAAAGTAACCTTTGGAATAATGCCAAAAGGCATTTCAGGTGTTTAAAGATAAGAGTTTCCATGTTGGCTTTGTACAAGAGTTTGAAAATGGAAACTGTCAAGCCAACAGACTCAAAAGACACTTTGATGAACATGAAGATTAGTTAATTATACCCAAAATATTAGCACATAGCTACTTTATGCTAACAAAACCTTAGCAGATGTTTTTCTTAGCAGCTGTTTTTCTTAGCAGATGTTTTCTTAAACAATTAAAACAGAACAGTACTCAGAAAACAAAGAAAGACAGGCTGTCCCTTGCAGTTGGATGCATAAGCGCCGGAACCCTTGTAGCAGGGGGGGGTGGGACATATGCCCTCACTTTTCAAAATCATTAGTTTCGTTCCCCCCACTTTTTGTTTCCCAGACAATGGCCAAGATTCTGCACGCGCGCACCTCACCCCCCCCTCCTCCCCCACGGACTGCGACCGAGACTTTGCATGCGTGCACCAAGCCCCCACCCCACCCCCTGAGACACTAAGAGCAGCCACATTAAAAATGCTTCCGGCGCCCCTGGTTGGATGTATATAGAGAAGACACTTTTTAAACATCTATGTTTTTTCTCCGAAACCACAACTGTATAAAGCAACAAATGTGGTAAACTTGTACTCGTTAACACGTCTCACACACTTCACAAACAGTCAAATGAAAAGTATAAGGTATATCTTAGGCACTGACAGTTAATGTTAGTACCGTTTCTCATTTACAGACCACAGAGCTGGTGTCTTTATTCATAACACTGCTCTGCTGACGTCTCGCTGATGTTCCAGTATGAAAGCAAATGAATGGACAAATTACATATTAACTCTCACTCTCTCTCTCTCTCTCTCTCTCTCTCTCTCTCTCTCTCTCTCTCTCTCTCTCACAAATCTCTCCTCCAAGACTAATCTCATTACATCATTACAATAGTCATGACATCATCACCATGCCGACTCACAATAAGACGTGCACATGCGAACACACGCACACGCACACACACACACACACACACACACACACACACACACACACACACACACACACACACACAATAACAGGAGTCAAATATTTTCTTTACACAAGGCTACAATTAAACTCATCCCAAATAAACCACTAATAGAACACAGTGAAGCTGTGCTGTGCTGACGACAAGCATGTTTTCAGATTGACGTGCACTAATATACACTTTGATGACTCTTTCCCTTGTACAGTTCTTTCAGGACACTCGAGTCATGCTGCAGTATAGGCAGGCTGAGTCATAACAAATGTGACACATCAGGCCCGCGGAATCATAAACCTATGTGACTTCATTCAGAGTGAGAAATGACACAAAACAAATTGCTCATTTTGTCACAAAAAATTTGCTGGAAATTCTTTATGGACCACTTGCAAAAACATGTCCATAGTAGTGTGACCAGTGACCACATTCAAAACTTTATTCCAAGTTAAATATTTACCAGATATATTTACCCTATGTTTACATTAGGAGGCATAAGTTAAGAAGTATGTATAATTCTAACTGTCTGTATAATTCTAAAGGATAAGTATGTATAATTCTAAAGGATTCTTAACACTTAAACTTTCCACATAAACAGTTCTCTAAAGTGATTTTATTACCTACGGTAAACAGATATGCAAGTGAAAAATTAAGGAAAATTGTTTTATACATTTTATTCAAGAAGTTGTAAGATCTTAAATTGCATAATTCTAGAATTTGGAGGGATCCAACAAAAATTATGAAATGTAATCATTACTATTTAGGACCAGGAACATTAATTTAAAATATCTGTTAGCAAATAATAACATAATTTAATCCTGTGAACCCCACAATTTAACAGGACACACTGACCAAAATGACAAATGCAACTATTTCTAAAACTACTATAAACACGGTTATTGTGCTGCAGTAGACTCTAGAGTTAGGCTCTCGAGTATTAACACTAGGAAAACCCCTACAGTGGGTAGAGTTTGGGGGATTTTTTTTCAATAGGTGGTAGATTAAAAAAGAAAAACAAATAGCTAATGTTACTATTTGGGAGCTAAATAAGCTGCAGCTGTAGTAAATATATCATGAGGAAGAAAGCGAACTAAAAGCTACATTTAGCAATGTAGCCAAAGTTAGAGTCATTGCATTCTTAACAAATGTATTCGGTGATGAAAATGACTGCATAATTACAAATTAACAATACATGCAACTACAAGTGTTACAGATGGACAGCAGCAGAACAGTTTGTATGAAGGCACATACGTATTAACATTTGTTTTGACTCATCTTCTGTGAGGTTAATGACTGTTTTTCTGATAAGACTCTTCTGATTGCCACAAGAGGTGAGAAATTACCTACATTATGACTTAGACTGCATCGGCACAGGAAACGACAACTTTCTGAACGTTTGATATGCTGTATGGTCCATTCAGTATGTTATCTGCTGTATGGTCCACTTGATATGGTAATCTAACCAAAGTTCTGGCTTCAAACCATTCTGTATGTGTCTGTATTTCTGCGGCAATAGCAAATTCCCGTTTATCATTATGTAAGTACTGAGAAATTACAGACTGGCATTAATCCATGTGATTAATGTTTGATATTCCACAGTAATTGTTTAAACTAAGTAACTGTACAGATACATGTGAACAGATAGTTTGTTGTATAATACAATGTATATATTTTGATTAAGTATTTTTATACTTATATACATTTAAAGATATGTTCTGTTGCTTAATACCTTAGTGAATGGTTCAAGGTCAGAACAGAATTGGAACCATTACCATATCATAACACAAGCATATTATTACAGCTAGGAAAGTTGACATTTTCTTTACAGACAGAGAGATAAGAGCCCTCACACAGCTCCTGTTACATCAGCAAAGTCTTGCTGGAAAACCCACAGTTCAAATAAATATGACTACACTCATCCTATTACATATGTGTGATTACTGAAGAGAAAATCTGATGAATTACTGTGAAATATGCACGACTATAATCCATCTGTAACACTGAATACACTGCATGCATTGTTAATGTGTAATTATATAGTCAATAGACACACTTAATATGAAGTATGAGTGAGAATGCCAGCTTCAGTGTACGTATTTGCCTTTGGAAACACCACAAAAATTCACAAAGGCTGTATAACGTATTTTCATAATGCATACTGTGCTTCAACCTACTTTTAGTTCTATAAATAAGTCTTTGATGGTTTTTTACAAAACAAATGAGGCTGTAATGTCCCTTTAACATGAACTACCCAATTATTTATGTCCTACCCCCGACTTGTAAAGGTCTCTACAGATAAACACCATGCCTTACTGGCTTGCATTCATTGTCTTTGTCTTTTTCTTCTTCTTCTTCTTCTTCAAGTGTTAAACAGCAGGTATCAGCAGGACGGTGAGTGTGTACAGGTCAGTTGCGCTCACCTGAGTGGCCCAGTTCTGCTCTGCCATTGGTCGAGCTCTGGATCTTCCCACCTGCTGATGTCATGGTCTGTGTCTTGTGAAGGATGTTGCCTTGGCAAACTGTAGTCTTGACAACCGTTTCCAGCTGGGTCTGCTCACAGCGAGTTTGGGGCCTGCAGGTTGGCAACACAGGGGTCAAAGGTCAAATTATGCGATTCTTTACAGTATATCACCACACACCAAAAAGTGTCAAAAGGAGTCTCATACTGGTGCCATAGGAGAACTGAATTTTAGTTCTATTAAGGACATTTTAATGGATGGTATTTACAAGACGAATGGGACATAATGTGTGAGTGCAATGTTGACTGTTGTATTATACGCTGTCACTTGTTTTTATTGTATTTATTGTATTGCTGCACTGTCCAATGCTTCCCGACAGACTACAGACAATTAACATTAAAGTATGAATTGCATATTGCACATTGTACACTGTACTTTGGACAACAAAAATGTAAAAACTCGCGAATCTTGAATCAAAGAACTTTTTAGAAGTTCAATGAACCTCCAAGTATAGGCTTTTAGAACTAAAGAACTTTTACATTATGTGAATTTACAGAACTAGTTCTTTAGAAAAAAAAAAAGTTTTTTCACCTGTCATGGAAGTATTCTTTTTTATACTTATGTACTTTTCTACGAGTGCAGATTCATTCATTTCACAGTAAAAAGCATCTAGCATAGGGGTGATAATGTAATATTTATCTGACATTCATACTAATCTCAGTATTTTGCTTTCTGCTACTATTTATGTGGGAGAAAAACCCACAGTTTTAAGAACTTTCACATAATACAGAGGTTCTTTGAAGAATCCCTAAACTGTTAGAAAAAAAAAACTTTAGCACCTTTATTTTTAGGAGTGTAGGATTACATTTCAGTCCAAATGTTTGAATTACTTAATGGACTCAATTATTATTTTAGCAAAACTTCACATTTAGAAGTCAAGGGTTATTTCTTTTTATTTTGCTACATAATTTGAACTTATCTACCACTGAATACTGTTACTACACTGAAAATGTACTGGAAATCAGTAGTTTCAAATAATAAAAGTATTAATAAAGAAAACTGGTTTGTTGAAAAAAGTGGTTTATAGAAAAACTACACTGGTGTAAATTATTAAAAAGCTCTTTACTGTAAAATAAATTGTGGTTGTAAATGAACAGCCATTTGTGGTAGCATTATTCTGTTACCCTTTAAAACAGTCCTTTACTATAAAACAAATTCAAATTCACGTGGCCTTATGGGACTGACATCAGTTGTAAACAAAGACATCATTTTTTTCAGCAAGTGAACCAGATATACACCCTCATCTGATTATATCTGATTTTACATGGATCAGTTATTAGGAACAACAGTGCTTTTCTTTACTTTTTTCAGTCTCGTTTTTTATGTGCTCTGAACCCCTTATCTGCATTTAAAATGCATTAAATGCAATAGCTTAACTCAGCCTTATAAACTGCTTTGTCTGGGGCCTGTTAATTAAGTTAACTTGTGATGGCTGACCAGCTGTGTGTGTGCTGAGAGTGTCAAAAGTGAGTGTGTGTGTGTGCCCGTGTGTTATAGTGATTGTGTGGGTGCACCATACAAAAGAGATCTTCCTTATTAGTGCTCTGCACTGACGTCTGATTACAGCATCCTTTGTCAGTATTAACTGTGGGAATTAAATTTCTCACAATTCCACCTGGAAATATTAGACTTGTCATGTTTCCATCAATCTTTACTACAACATGTTCCAGCACGGTAGCTATGCAATGACTCAAAGAGTTCTTTGGAGCCATGTTAGAGAAGAGCCTTCCTAAAGAACCTTTCAATGGATGGTTCTTTAAGAAACAGAAAGAACCCCTTTTGTAAATATGATGTGCAAGAATGAATAAATTTTTTTTTTAAATGCATAATTTAAAGGCTCCATAGACATTTTTATAGAGCTATCCATACCAGCCAAGAGCCATTTGAGGACCTTGATTTTTAAAAGAGTATCACTTATCTGAACAACACCAAATCATTTAGTGCCATTTAATGCTATCAAATCATTTAAATAAATACAGTAGATTTATGTTAAGAATTTCATGATGTATTGTATTTCTTAATTTATTATAAATTAATTTGTAGTAGTGGCTTTGGCCTGAATCTGCTACGCATGAAATCAGATGGCACAAATCTTACAAATGGGAATAAATGGAGAAAGCTCCATGCAGTTTCTATTATACTGTGAATAGGTTTTGTGTGAAAAAAAGAGAGTGGGTGAGCGTGCGTGTGTGTGTGTGTGTGTGTGTGTGTGTGTGTGTGTGTGTGTGTGTGTGTGTGCATGCAGGTTTTACATGCACAACTGGTCACCAGTTCCACAGAAAAACGACTCCTTGAGGAGCTGTGTGCCACTCTTCATTAGAAACTGACTTAGCCCTATTTGGAAACAGTATTGCCTCATGGGACTTCCATGGCAGAGGATAAAGTTAATAACGTGCGTTAGACTTATCAAAATTTCCAAAATAATGTTCCAAAGGATGGAGAAAAGTGCTTGTTACACAACATGTATAACAGTGTGTTTAAATGTTGGGAAATTTCTCCAACACAACTATCTGGTAAAAAAGCATTCTGACTATTAAGACTAAGCTTTGTGTCATACACAGGAATATATTATGTATATTGTGCACTACATTCAGTACACTATAATGTATTGTACACTACAAATGTATGTGACCAAAACAGTGACAACGACAACAGAATTTTGACAATCATAGAACGATAAATAAACAAAATGTAAACAAATTTGTGCTCAGGTCTAAGTGTAAATTCTTTGAGTCTCATCCCTTTCACTGAAGTGTGCACTCAAACGACTCTCAGTTGAAGCTGATCTACTCATCAAAGGCACAAACCTGTGGACTTTGAATGCACCCTGTCAATAAAGCAAAAGGAAGCACTAGGAAACACTGGAATATTTCAATTTTATTTTCAAAAAGTATTTCAAAGTTTTTTTCAAAAGTGTTTGGTTAACTGTCTGATAATATAATTTGTAATGAAAAACTTCATATTAAATAAGAAAAGCATTCAAAATAAAAGGATTTTCACTAGTGGTGTCAGATGTTTGGCCCCCACTATGTATAAAGAGAGTTATTGAAAAAGTAAGTCAACTGAAAGACAGCACTGTGTTGATCATGCTTATCGTTCACTTTAAAGATTCATGTTTTTGCTGTGTAGTACATCACTTACTCAATTTCTGACTGTTAAAGTGTTAATGAGCGCCAAATAATATCTTATGGCAATTTTAAACAGGAGAAGCTTCTGTGGTATTCTCCTTAACTGATTCAGTTACTTTCACTATGACCCAAATGTTTGGAATGCATTACAGACCAGATTTTACTTTCAGTGCTGAAAATAAAGACTTACCACAAAGGCATTCAGTGTGACCACATATTATTGGTTGTTTGTTTGTACAAATGTGTGTGGAGCTGTTTATACTGTAACTTCTGATAACACTACATTTTATAAATATATCATAAAATCTCAATATGAGATGATGTTGAAGTCAGAATTACTAAGTTAATGAACCCAGGTCTCTGGAGTATTGCATGCTTCTGCTATTCTGTGCTAAAATAACGTCTGACAAACCTTATACAACCTTATACAGTGTTGGTGCACACTGATGAAAGGGGTAATGGACTGAGCACATATAGGAGTGGACAAAAAGTGTTTTGTCTTGTGCACAGTAATGTTGTGAAAAAAATCGATAATCGATACTAAAATTTGTTGTCAAGTTCAATATCAATTAGCACTGGTATCGATACTTAATTTCCGGTTTTGTATCTGCCAGTTCATGGAAATCTCCGGCAGACTACAAAAATTTTCAACAGGCACTGCAGTGGGCAGCCCCTCCCCAGGCTACCTGGAGGATGCAATGTTTACATGACAGCCGGCTCGGGACTCATTTAAAGGTGTACGCCACTTTTTTTCCTCCGTAGAGAGCTTTGGGGTTTTGGAGGAGGAAAAAAAAAGTGACACAAGCCGGCTGTCATGGAGCATTTTGCCCCTAGCTTAGCCGGGGAACAACCTAGCACTGCAAACTTTTACACGCTCCCTTAGCTCCCCCAGACCTATTGAACATGGCTGGTGGCAAAGCTCTCCTCCCCGCAGAACTGGCGCGTCGGTCCCGTGAGCACTGACTTTCCGAGCCGTGTCACTCCGCGGTGCGAGCACCCAGCCAGTAGATCTCCGTGTGACCTTTCCAACGAACCCTCGTTTGCCCCCCTAGCCCACAGGGATCCGGAGTTATTGACCCAAAACCGCCCATTGTTCTCTACAGAGGGTGGGGGAAAAAAGCGTGGTGCGCTGCCAAGTTCTGAGCCGGCTAAAACGGAGCATTCTGCCCTGCAGCTCGGCTGGGGAAAAACCTAGCGCCACAAAATTTTACAGGGACCCTCAGCTCCCCGAGACCTATCAAACGAGGCTGGTCGCGAAGCTCTCCTCCACAGAGAACCGGCACAACTGTCCCGTGAGCACACTTTAAATTATTTATTAAAAAGTTCCTGTGTTTTTCCCCCCCCCCCCCCCCACCCTCCCTGTAGTATTGATAATAGTATCGAGTATTGAACACTATCCTTAGTATCGGTATCGAGTTTGAAATTTCAGTATCGTGACAAGCCTAGTGCACAGGAATGCATGATGTACAGTGATGTGAAAAAGATTCCTCATTTTTTTCCATGTTTGTCACACTTAAATGTGTCAGACCATCAAACAACCACTGTATATTGTTTATATATACTGTATACTGTGTATGTTTTTGTTCAGTTTTGAAAGTGACCAAAATAGTGACAATGACAACAGAATTCCAACCATCACGGCATGATAAATATTAGTGTTTTTGAAAAGTTCAGTTTTCCCATATACAACGGATACAATCATATGCAAAAGTTTGGTCAAAGTACAATTTCTTTTTTTCTATTGCTCAGAATATCCTGAAACACCCAGCAAATGTCAGACACCGTTATCTTAATCAACACAATTACGGCTAAAGGAAAGTAACTGACAGCATTGTGTTGATAGATGTTATTCGTGCAGATTCAGTGTTCTGTTTTTTCAGTGTAGTATTTCAAAGGTAATAATCTGATTAAGACTACTAAGTGAATAATAATTTACGACTGTTATTGGAGTTAGCATTAATAAAGACTATATAATATCTCAAGGTAATTTTAAACAAGAGATTTCTGTTGCATTATTATAAGATAATACCGCTAATTTCATTAATATTAAAATTCAGTACTGTTGTGTGATACCGATGCTCAGTATACACACAGTTTCACCCAGCACTAGTTGCATCTGAGTCATGATGCATATTAAAAATCCAGCATTACTCTGTGTGGCTCTCTGACCAGCAGAGCTGCGGTTCTGCGCAGACTGCAGAGATTACAGTGAATTATCTGAACTAATCTCAGATGTGGACTGTTTCAGAGGCTTTATGCGGCTCTCATTATCGATTAGCCCTGATTGCGCCAGATGCTCCGAATGGAGGCTGTGTCTGCTTAATCCTGCATTCAGTTAAATTTTTGGGAGGAGAATTAAAGGATTATTTGAACACAATTTAGCGCTGCTTTTCTTTCCAGAATAATGACGGGCTTTTCCAGTCTTAGCAACATTTAATAATCTACTTTAATCACACAACTCTCGGGGCATGAGTGGAAAAGCAGAGAACAGTAACTGCGTATCTGTATATGAATGTGCATGAGTGTGTGTCTCTACACATAAAGCGTAGAGTGGGAAACGTAGGCCATCAATTCTGATGTCATAACCAAAAATGCATATATAACCATCATTAGACATCATTCTCCTCACAGGAAATAAAGCTGATAAAGTCACAGACAATTCTTTTAACAGACAAATGGTCATTTAATCTTTAGGCCTGAAGGCACACTGCTCTCATAACGCAGGGCTTTCTAAATGATCAGTGACCTCAAATTGCAGACAAGGCCTACGCATCAGAACACTCCCAAACCACTGCAGTTTTTTTTCCCAGTGTGTTTTACAAATTGCAAAAATGGCTAAAAACATCAATAAAGTAATTAAAGTCAATTTAAACGAATTACTTCTCACCCGTAGCTCACTGAAAGAGATTATGTAGAAATAGCGGACCATAAACTTTCAATCAATACCACACAGGCCACAATTATTACATAATTGCTTGATTACAAGTATTTGAGCCCTGCCCCCCAAAAATGCTTTTTTTTTTAAAGAGTGTAAATTAGTGTGGAAACACTAAGTTTCATACACTCCCCAGTCTATACAGACCATATAAGTAGACCAAGTTCCAAAAACAGACTGTTTTTGACTGTTTGAACTGTAGGACTGTTTTGTGATGTAAAAAAAACCAAGACATACACATATTTCCACAATACAGGGCAGCCAATTAGGACAGAGCACTTTACACACATGTCTTAAAGGCACAGTAATGAAAGCAGCCTGTTTAATAGCTTGTTTGCAGTTGTGTGATTCTGGTGAGGCACGAAATCCAGATGGATGACAGGAAGTGAAAAGCTGAATAGACAGAAAGTCCACACTGTGCTAGTTTAGACAAGATTATGGTAGAACTGTACAAACAGAAAATCACAATATCTATTGGAACTGATCTTTATGTTATGGAAAAGGAGTGATTTGACAAACTTTCCTGCTGTAGAGGCAGCATGCACCGCTATATTTCCCTACAGATATTGCTCATATCATTCTACTCAAGAAAACAAATGACAGTGATAACTGACTAGAAGTCTATTTTATGCAAAAACTAAGCTACACAATATGCTAAAATAAATTATCCAACATTTTGTAGAGATGCCTTACATATACAGTAAACCCCCACTTTAACGTGGATCAGAAGTCGTGGTTTCAGTCCAGCGCAGATTTTTTCTGAGAACCGAACTTATAATTGTTCGCTGAAACCCCCGCACTAACGAGGAAACAGCACATAACCTCCACATTTTTGTTTACATTTGTGACGTCCGCGCCTCATCCGCCACGGCCCCTCGTCCTTGTGCTGGGTTGCTAAGCACTGTGCCCAAACATAAACCCAGCACGAGTACGAGGGGGCGTGGCGGGCAGGGCCCGGACATCACAGCTTTTTTCGTGGCAATACAGTGCATGACAAGACTTTTGTCAATGACTGGTACCTTTATTAGCCAGAAATGCCGCAAATACTGCAGGAGACCTGTTGGAACCCGCATGGATCCAAGATTCACTCAGAAAACAGTCAAGTTTGGTGGAGGAAAAAACATGGGTTACGTTTCTGGCTAATAAAGTTTCTTTGGTTTCATCTTCCAAGCCTCTTCCTTCATCTTAACCCAGACATGCTCAATAATGCAGGTGTTATGGACTTTAACAAGTCCATAACACCTGCATTATTGATCATGTCTGGGTTAAGATGAAGTAGGAGGCTTGGAAGATGAAACCAAAGTATCTCGACGAACTCTGGGAGTCCTGCAAGACTGCTTTCTTTGCAATAACTGAAATAACTTAGTCATTGCCAAAACATATGGATGCGGTCCTCCAAGCTCAAGGAAGTCATACACGTTATTAATTCTTTTTTCCAAGGCACCATGACTATGTTCTGACGTTATTGTAGAATGTTTTTGTATTCTGAATAAACTATATGTATAATTTCTACATTATTTTTGTATATGACAAGACTTGTCCAGGCAAAATTTTATTTTGGTATAATAAGCATAATCTAGAGGGCTCTGCCTTTCTTATAAGCCATTTTTGATTCCAACGGATTAACTAAAAGTCAAGTTTTAATTTGTTGTTCCTACATCTTGGTTAAGTGACAAGACTTTTGTCAGGCATTGTAGACTAGCTGCCTGAAGTCAGTCCCTTCTGAACAAATATGGTAAAGATGAATGTTTTTGGAAACAGCCAGACCACAGAACATTTTTCTGCACAGGTATATGTATGCAAAGGTATGTACATGTGTGGACACACATTCATGGAAATGTCCTAAACAGTTTTAAAAATGACATGCAGAATATATTTTTTAAATTTTACTGATTAGGGCTTTTATCTATTTTTTTACATGTGATAAATAAAACAGAACTTAGCATAGTTAAAAAACTGGTAAATAAGCCAAACTTAACATCCTAGCGAACACTTTGGATTACTGTGTGTTTGCTAAACAGCGTAAAGGCTCATGAAGAAGATAAGACTAAAATGGGATTGGTAGCTGCATCCGAGCATCAGCAATCACAGCATGTGACTGTGATCCTTTTACAGTCCATCGATACGGATTAGTTAGCTTCAGGCCAATCAATAGTCCTGCAGTCCAGCTCAGTGTGCCACTGAATGAGAGCTGCCTTGCTGCAGTGACTTTTGTTTCACTTTCTCCAATCCTGTGACGTTAGTCTTATTATGCTAATTATTTCAGCGTTCAACTGCTTAATGGATCTTCTGCTGCAGCCGCTGTCAGGTTGATCCAGTCTACACTCCATGATGGAAGATTCAATGAATGGTACGCTATGTGATACTGGTTATTTAATTCGGGAATGACTTTACTGCTTAAATGTGTGCAAGAGAAGACGCTGTGACACCGTCCAATTCTTTCCAAACAATTTTCAAATAATTTGCAGTAACTACTGAAAAGGGCTGCAAATCTCTGGTAACGAATATTCCACTGCTTTTGTTGTTTTTCTGCAAGTTCGTTGTGTTTTAATGAGCATACTCTCTATGCTCCACCTGTAACGGATAGGCTGGATGATGACGATTTAAATTACACACTGATTTAAAGTACTTCCACTTGAGTCGCATACAGCAGCAAAGCAATGCTTGCAGACTATATTGTTTTTGTTAACGTCTTCTTACCCTCGTCATTGTATACACACAAACATCCTGGATGTGCTAACTTTTTTTTTTTGCTAGCTTTCCAATTCTCACGCTCAGAGAATATTTGTTGTTAGTTTCCTGTCTCTTATTTGCAATACAGAGCACTGATAGGCTGCCAAGAGAAAATCTGAGCGCTGATAGGCTCCAGAGATGCTATGTAAATCCGAATGTGTGTGCACCACAAAACGCAAGCTTTGGAAAAGCCAGAAAAGTACAGGTGGCATACCCTAAAAACCCCATGTCACACTTATGGAGCCGTAGGGAGCATACCAAACAACAATATGTCAAGTACTGCTGTATCCCTACTGCACCCCAAGATAAATTGTTAGTTTAATTTATGTGATTTTATTTCAGAACAAAACTTTGTAGAGTAGAAGTAAAAGAAAAAGATGAAGATTGAGCAGATGATGAACAAAAGAAGAAGAAAAAAAGAAAATGAAAAAGGAGATGATTACAGGAGTAAGAAGGTTATGGAGGAGTTGAAATACAGAAGGGAAGATGGTTGAGAAGGCAGAAGAAGATGAATAAGAGAAAGACTGAAGCAGAGAAGAAAAATAAGATGGAAAAAGAAACAACGATGGGGAAAAGAGCAGGAGGAAAAGAAGGGGGAGGCGTAGAAGGAAAAGAAGAACAAGGAGCAGAAGGAGAAATTGACTTTTGAAGTTCTGCCCTGACAGTGACATTCTGCAGAATTATCAGCACTTTTGGTAAATAAAAAGGCTATTTTAAAGTTTATTTAATCAGTTTGATCTTTAAAAATAAAAACACGAAATAAACTAAGACTCTGCGACGAAACTAGGAGAAACATCTCATTACCAAAGCAAATCAAATCAGTTCCTTGCACCCTAGAAATTCTTTTCACTAGGGCAATAACATCAAACATGTAGGCCAGACATCCCTAGCTGTCAACTAAAAAAGGGAGAAAAGGGAGAAAGGGTTTCGTCAATCAGGCAATGGTTGTAAAAGAATAGCTTAATGCCTGAAATTATATACCTCTATATTAATCTCAAAAAAAAAAAAAAAAAAAAGTGTACAAAAATTGCAGTTTCAAATTGGAATAGCAATGAACCTGCTAGTGGACACAAATATGTTTTTCCCACATCCACAAAAAGGAGCGTGTTTAATATTATTATAATTGATTTCAACTGATCAGCAAATTGCTATGTAGTCAGATGTCTAAACAAACCTGTGCCTGAATTTCACTAATCATCCTTTACTTTGAAAGTGAGTACTTTCTGATAAAAAATCAGAGCCTTTAGACAAGAATCAGCAGAAGTGGACGCGGCACAAAAGTCAAGGTCAGGCAAAAAAAAATTACCTAATGCCATTATTAAGCATGGAGGATCAGTTATGAAGAATTTTCTTTTTCAAAGGTCCCAGGATCCCACCAAATACCACTTCAGTTACAAATCTGACTACCTCTACCATGAGTCAAAGACTTCCAGCAGGATAATAATTCAAAGTATATTCAAACAAATGATTCACTGATCACATCATAACAAAAATAATAACTGATGTTACATGTATCACAGCTTAATAATAATAACTAACAATAATCATCATCACTACTGTCAGTACATTTTAGACATTACCTAACTGAGGTGGACGTGTGATCCCAATGAGAGTGTACGAGTTGTGCTTTTAATCTCTGGTTGATAATCTAGTAATAAGGCATAGATAAACAAATCTGGGACAAATCCTCCAATACCACAGCTTCTGTAGCCATTTTGTTTTTCCTGATTATATGAGAGCTGAGACATGACGTTCTGAGAGCTGAAGTTTTTGTTTAGTGTGTGAAAGTTGACAACAGACAGGGTTTTGTCTGTTTATTATATCTGCAGCACTGATAATGTTCAACCAGTCCAGCTCAACAGCTGTCTTTCTACAACAATTTTGTCTGTTCTATTTTATATATTATAATAATAAATTAATTTAGATCAAAATAGAGATACAACCACAATTCAGGGTCGTTACCCAATACTGAGCACAGCCCTTCTGTGTCCTTTTGTGCTCAAGTGTAAAAACATCATCCTATCACTCTGCATACTTTATGTTTCAACTGTTTTGAAGTTTAATCTTTCCTTATTGAGATCATTTCTGTCACTATATTTTCATGTTTTTTTTTTA
This sequence comes from Bryconaethiops microstoma, assembly GCA_037577275.1. Classification (NCBI taxonomy): domain Eukaryota; kingdom Metazoa; phylum Chordata; class Actinopteri; order Characiformes; family Alestidae; genus Bryconaethiops; species Bryconaethiops microstoma. Next base: position 11,693,128 of record JBBJLS010000023.1, read on the forward strand.
AATTTTTATCAAAGCAGATGTTTGCTCTGTGTTAATTTCCCAAGCACAACAACTTTGGTGTTTTTCATACAATAGACTAATGATCAAGTGCAAAAGATCCTTAGCTCTGACCCTAAGGCCATGTGTCACTGTTAATACATACTAAAATATGCCCTTGCACAGATCCTTAAAGGACAACCGCTCCTAAAGGGCATCGGTGGTGCTGCAGCTTTACTCTTTTGACTGGGAACAGAAACAAAATTGAGTGTTTCTTTATTTTTATTTTATGATGGAGCAAGTCAAATTCACATCAGAAAAGACAAAGACCTGGCTTCAATTACTGTCTTTTCAACATGTTATTGCTCTGGAGGTTCACAAACTTTATCCATCACTGGCTTATTTTTTTAACATTATGACAATACGCTTGAAGCACAGTTTTAGCAGCAAGAAGACTGAAACTGCTGTTAATTCTAGATAATCGTACAGCAAAGTAATTCATCACTGGGAGTGATTTTCATAACGTTCAACAAATTGCTTCATGTCCCTTTCAACCCACACAGTGCTTCGTAGCGGCTTGCTGAGAACAGCCTTGTAGCTCTTCAATAAGGTGTGATTAAATAAATGAGATGATGATTATGTAACTTCCTGGTTGACTTTTGTGCTCTGTCTGCACAAGGGAAATAAAATAGACAGTAACTAGCAGTTGAAAGAAGGTGCACAGGCTGGCACTTACTAAGAAGAAAATTCACAATTAGCCGATCTGAGCTAGAAGCTTTAGCTGTTGGAACTTAACCAGTATTAGGCTGAGCACATTTTATATAACTATTCAAAATGTATAGTGTAACCTTTCTTTTGCACTACGCTTTCTTAAGCTTACGTGTGTCTGTCAATTGTGTGCGTGTGTGTGTGTTGGGGGGTGGGGTGCATAGACTACCTTGCTTGGCCTCCAGCTCCTCCAGAGATAGCATGGGCTTCTTTTCTTCAGGCTGCTGGGGAGGTGGAGCCTCCCTATGTGCCTCCATTCCTGCAATGGCCTGTTCTGCCCCCTCCTGCTCCTCCTCTCTCGACCTGTCTTCATCCGAGTCGTCGTCAAGCCGCACCCGGTTCTTCTCAAGAGGCAGCATGTCATTTTCTTTGGACTTTATCGCAAAGCAGATGGGTGCAAAGGATGCTGAGAAATGAGACATCAAGATACAGAATTATTACTAAATCTCTCTCATTTACGCATGGCCATTGACCTTCCTCGCTGGGCAGGAAATATGCCCAGCGCTGATGGCCATTAGAAGGCAGGATTATTACTGGCTGGCTCATTTCTCACCAGAATAAGCGTTAACACAGTGACAACTTCGCAATGACACTCAGCTCCCCAAGTAGCAGTATTAAATTTGGGAATATTCAGGACAACAGTGACCATTTACAAAGTTAGAAAGGGCTTAATTGCACTAGTGCATTTTTTTTTTTATTCAGTAGAATGCTTTCTTGAGGGCAACTCTGTCAAGGAGTGTGACCCAATCTTACCTTTAATGAGTTTGCCCTCGTTACTTTGTTTGTCAGAGGAATGGGTAACTGCACAGCCTCCCTCACCACTCTTCCCCAAAGAACCCTGAAAGAAAGTGAGAGATTGAGTCTTTTACAAAATGGGCACACAACACAAAAATGAAGAGTTCTGCATATTGTACATTGTCTCGAAAGGCTGTGAGTAGACAATGTACAAAAGAAAAAAAAAAACCTTGTATGGATACTTATAATGGTACGCTTTCACTTGATGTGTTAGTGTGCAAGATACCGTGACTGAGGGGCCAAAAAGACTTTGCTAAGCAACCCAAGTGTCACAGTAAAAAGAGTAAAATCTTGATAACTGGCTGTGTAGCCTCCACTACCAAGAGAAAATGTCAAACTGTACTTCATAAGGCTTCATCACATATATAAGCCTTTTATTACAACTGGCACAAACCCATACTGGTATTTATAAAAAGACTATTTAAATCAAGTGTCAGTTAATGACCTTTTTTAAGCTGAAATTACATAAATGACAAAGCATTCTTTATGACAAACTGTTGCTTAATAGAACAAGCCTTTCTAAGCATTTATGTAGATGCATGTCAGTTGTTTTTAAAGGCTAATGTGGGTGTAGTAGCCTTACTAATACTGCCCTTCATTAAGACTGCACAAATGATGTTCTTCCATCATGGGGGTGTGTATCTGGCCATATGTCTGTGTGTGTCCGTGTGTGTGTGTGTGTGTGTGTGTAGGGGGGGAGGGAGAGAGCAAGAGAGAAAAAAAGAGAGGAGAACAAAAGGTGCTGGAAAGAGGAAGCAAAGTTGTCACTAATAGAAGTTTTTCAATATTTTACAGTTCTATTAAGGAAGGTGTCTGTGGCTTGTCAAAATGGCTCAGCGTAATATGAGGGGTCACGAGGCCATTAGCCTACCTAAAAAATCTCTCTCCAGGTAGTGGTGAGAGATGATGGGAGAGCAGCCAAAAGAGATTAGATTTGGGAAAGGACACTTTACAGAAATAGTGTGAAATGGGGAGGGGGGATGGGGAAAGTAGTGTTTAAATACTTGTTCTAACACCTTGGACACATTATCTGGCTCCTCTGAATTATGAAATCTCTTCAGAGCTGCTTACTGTTTGTTTCTGCCTTGTTGCTTGGACAAATATTTTCATTAATATTTTAATTCTTTTGGGTTGTCTAAAGATTCTCAAGGCAGACGGCTGGCATCCTACATCAGTGCATTAATATCAAATGCACATTAATATTGGAGAAAAGCTCTTCCATAGCTTGCTTGTGAGCAGTGCTTGCTGCATTGTGAAGTCCAGTTAATTCATATGCACCCTCATGCAAGAATGCAGCATAAAGAGGCAGAAATATTGTAAGCCCTGTTTATGGGTAGTGCCAACAGAAGGGAAAAAAACAACAAACAAACAAAAAACAAACAAACAAAACAAAACAAAAAAAACAGATGGAGCAAGACATGTAAATGGTCCTGTAAAGTCCAAGGCAGCTTTATGAGCTGTTCCATAAAAAAGTGGTCCACGGTCAACACGCGCAAGATCTCATGCATGAGACGAGCTAAGCCGGATCAAATCAAGGGAATAAGGAGACTTACAAGCGAGGATATGTGGAAGTGAGGGTAGAGGCTACTCAAGGGGATTTCGGGCTAGTTCTTTCAAAGAACCAGGTTAGCTAAGCTTGCTATAAGCACCTTTCTAATTTTCTCGTCTTGTTGTAATAAAGGCACACCTGTAATTTGTCTCACTGAGTTGCTAGGAGCAACATGGTCCACTGAGTGCTGCAGAAGCTGAAGTCCTGATCTTGACATACCATTACTTCATTATATTTGCTCAGACAATGACTTGGGTAGCCAAATATTAGGTGACTTGGTGAAGATATTCACATTTCTACCTCTTCTGAAATTTAGAAGATTCATCAGCTTCAAAGTGACTGTGATAAAGCAGGCTGTGAAGCGTGAGAATCCAGATGATGGCTCTACAAGGCAGAAGATGACTGTTCAGGTAGCAAAGGGAGTAAGTGGGAATCAGTGGAAGTCAACAAAAGGCAGTGGAATAAGATGAGGGGAAAGAATGAAGGTCCCTGTCATATGTGATGAAAGTCAGACAGGAAATCGTAAATGAATAGATACATTTATGCCAGAACCAACCTCACCCACAAACAACATAGTGAGGAAGCTGGAAGCTGGTGAAGAGAATACAGAAGAAAAAAAACCCCACAATGCTCCCCAAATACTCCTGCGTAGAACTGTACAATATAATATTATAATACATGCCTTTACCATTCCTGATCTCACAGAAGGCTACAATATACAAAATCAACCCTATTTACAAGTCACATAACTGCACTTTGAGAACATCCTGACGGATCTCAGATATCCCATGTGTGTTTTTGGTGTTCATGTTATTAGACAAATGTAAAATTGGTTAAAAGTAGTGTCGGGAAAAATTTATTTTTTCATTAGTTTCTTTCATTTATAATTTCTTTTGGGTAATCAATGTATTCAGGGTTTCATATTTTGGTCAATCCATGTATGATTTCCATTTCTATCGCTGTACTCAGTAGGGTAATCATATAGTCTTTCATACAGTTATATTTCTTTCCTACAGTTAGGTGGGTTTGATCCGTTCTGATATTAATCCTA
>JBBJLS010000023.1:11709209-11732104 GCA_037577275.1 Bryconaethiops microstoma
ACATATACAGATGTGTACACACACACACACACACACACACACACACACACACACACACACACACACACTGACCCACAAGTGGCCGTGGCCAGCCTTGGGGAGTTTGTTTTTCTGCTCATCTGTGTTTATTTGTGTCAGATCTTGCTGCAAGAGTATGTTTACTTTTCTCGCCCAGATAAACAAGTTCCAAGCGGGAGCAAACATTGTAAGAGCTAGGGAGGTGTACTGAAGGGAACATATATCTGGCACTAAAGTCTCCTAGAATTTCAAAGAGCCGAATGTTGGCATCAATTCAGTACGGCTAAGGGACATGTGAATACCCTCAGTGTCTATGAAGCGGCGTGGCCAGGCCTGTGTTCCAGCCCACAATGGAGAGCAGCTCCGACACTGCCAGGCTGAAGTCATCTGGACAGTGTGGGATTCCATTTTAGCCTTTTCCACTGTCCACTCTGCCAGAGAACAGTGTCTCATAGCACTCTGTGTGTGTGTGTTTGCGCATGAGTGTGACTTGTTCTGTTTTTAAGCTCCGTCTTGGAAAGAGCTCTGGGTGTGTTCCTAATAAACAAAGCCCAGACGCTTTGGTGAATTGGACAGAATGGGAACCACATTAGATGAACTGTTATTATGACTACAGGCTGCTTGTGAGTCAGGAGGTTGAGGGGAATTCTGAGAAAGGAAGTTTGCTAACAGTTTCGTCTCTATGTAGACTTCATAACAAATTCACGAACACTGAATAACATCTATAAAGCAATACTGAAGTATTCATGAATGGTTTATGACATTGTAGTGACGTTGTATTCACTTAAGCTAAAGTGATGCTTCTGTTTCTAAGGCAGTTATGTTGCCTTAGAAACATAACTGCTTCTAAAGTGATGCTTCTGTTTCAGTTATGTTGTCCTCAAATTAAAGGAAAAAACATGTTTGAGGGCGTAAAAATCTCCCAATAACTGACATATGGCATTTGTAATTAGTCCCATAATCCTTTCCATTGTGTTACAGTGATAATGAATATCCAGAAATGATTGTTAAAGGCCCTTTAGGTCAGTTTTTTTTTTTTAAACATGGTATCCAATCTAGCAAATACTGTCATAAATTGTTCATAAATACACAAATATTCCTTTTTAAATATGTTATGCAATGCTTATGCATGTGTTATGAAGTTTTTAATGTAGGTAGCCTAATAAAGTGTTACAGTTCTTGCATTAAGAAGGGGAACGGATATAAAACAATACAAAATCTGCACTAAAGAAAGAAAGAGTGGGCTATTTAATGGAATGGTCCCACTTATAGTATTTATTAAATGCATACAGTTTTGTACAAACATACACTTCTATAAACAACAGGCAATATCAAAATCAGTTCACTTAAAAAAGTGCAATATACATTGAGTGCATGGGAAACTCTGAAACATATGAATGTCAAGTGGGCTATAATATTTTGTTGGACTCCAATTGCAAAAATGTGCTGTATCGATAAAATATTTGAAAAAATGCCATTGGCTTAATATCATATTGAAACATGGTTCAGAGGCTAAATCGTTACCCAATGCACAAATCATCTGAAATATTAATTACATAAATTAGAATTACAATAAAGGCATCCATAAAATAAGGTTATAATTTATGCTTCAGCTTTGTGTGATTAAGACTGGATGTGAAGTGTGAAGTAAATACTTCAGGATGAGAACAGTTGCACCAGTTCAGAAGTGAATAAAATGTATAAATATCTGAATTATATTTAAATTAATTCTTGTTTCTAGTAGATTTTAGCTTGTTGCACACTCGGAAGTTAAACATGTTTAGTGAATTAAAGAATTGAAGATCCATTGAAGATCCTTTTAAACAGAAGACCATGGATATTGTTAAAATACATGTGCAAACTAGATTAGACCATCTGTACCATCAGCCCTCACTTTTATCTGAAACTTTTCATTGTAGGGCAGGATACCCTGCAGAAATACGTACATGTCACATTAAGGCACTCAACATGAGTTCAAATCCTGACTTTGGTTTCAAAGTTTAAAGTGGTTTTTATGCGGCCTGGGGCACATGCACTGAGACTGTGCTGCAGAAAAATCAGAAAGAACCAGCCCCATCCCAGCCTCTTAGAAAATAGTATAAAAATTACATTCCAAATGAGAAACAGCTCAAAGAGGAATGTAATACACTCTTAAAAAAGAAAGACTCCCAAATACTTCTTAGCTCGGTCATATGGTTAATAGAAAACCTTAAACTGGTATAAAACTCTACAGTATGTGGAGGTTCTTAAAACTGTAAAAACAGTTTCTTTACACTCACACATCTCATTTCAAAAAATCTTTAAGGAACCACTCATTGCAACGCTTTTATGGAACCAAAAGTGGTCTTTATAGTGGCATTGCAATAAAAATCATTCGGGAACCTTTGTTTTTAAAAATATAGAAAAAAATGCTGTGCTACAAGTGCATGGGAGCCCCCAAACTCCTAGTATGTTAGAAAATCTGTAAATTCATGAATCTTGGTTTGTTTCAAGTGCAAAAACAATGTTATCTGATTGACAGTGAACAAATGAAAAAGGTCGCCTTCATCAGAAATAATGGAAGACATTGGCCTCAGAGAAATAAGGCACTTACAAATACACAAACACCAGGTATTATTTCATAAAACAATGCCAGCAACATCACAGGTTAGTATATCATTGGTTTTCGCCTGGCCTATCTGTCTGTGAAACTGACCCTGCTTGTGTGTCTTCCAGCAATGCATATTTGGCCCCAGAGTTACACTTTTTATACTTGGCATGTGGTTGAAGATGGTCACAGGCAATGGAATGTCTACAGACTTGGATAAATTGAGCTCCTGCAAAGAAGTCAGTCCATTGAAAACATCTGGGCTCACACCCTTGAGTTGACGGTTGTTTGATAGGTCCAGGACCTGCAGGTTCTTTAGGCCTCTAAAGCTGTTGGGCTGTATTCTTAACAGCTCAGGCAGGCTGCTGAGGGACAGATAGACAAGATCTTTCATCTCCTTGAAGGCGCCCTCCTCAATGCTGGTGATGAGATTTGCATCCAGGCTCAGATATTGCAGGGGAATTCCTGCAAGTTTGGGCACTGTCCTCAGCCTGTTTCCTGCTAGCGTCAAGCTCTTAATATTCGGAGCATGGCCTTGTGGATTTCTGGAGACTTTTGTAAGGCGGTTGTTGGAAAGATCCACGCTAATGGGGGTCTCTTGGCCCCTGGTGGTGAACAGATCCAAGTTAAAATCCTGGAATTTGTTGTCACTGAGGTCCACGTCAGCCAGGGGAAGCCCAGAGAAGCAGCCATCTCCAAGGCTCTCCAGGGCGTTCTGACTCAGGTCTAGAGTCTCTAGGTAGCGGAGTTTGGAGAAAGCTTTGGGGCTGACCTTGGTGATGTGGTTGTTGCTAAGGTCCAGGCTAACCAGAGTGGTGTAGCCTGGTCCAGTCAGAATGGAGTCAGTGATGGAGCTGATGGAGTTGTGCGACAGGTCCAGGTGGGCCGTGTCCAAAGGAATGGGGACAGGAGCAGTGCCTGGACCAACTCCACTGCAGTCCACCTTGGTCAGGCTGAAGCTGTCGAACAGACCATAGCTCTCCACCTCACACCGGCACTGTGGGTGGCAATTCTTCACCTCTCCTGAAGCGACCAGAGCCAGCAGGGAAGTCAGAGTGAGGCACAGAAAGGCCACCATGGTGCTCTGTAAATAAAACACATGAAACCAATTGAGTGGGTCGTACTTTAAAATCGTACGTGTAATGCGGGGAGGTCTATTGTAAGTACTGATATAACTCTATTGGTGAAAATAAGTTAACTGCATAGTGTCATTGCAGTGTCTGACTGCTTAATGTTTTAACACTGTGTATGATTGAAAGTAAGCTGCCAGACTTAGAATAGAATAGAGTACCAGTATATTGCATAACGTGTTATGTTTGGGAAAAATAAATGATAAGTACAGCTCAGCACCCCATCTGTGTTTTATATTTATAGCTTGAGATCAACACTAAATGAAGACGTATTACTATTATTAATTCCAATCAGAATGGTTTCAACTCCTGGCGACCATATGGATCATTTTTTTCCAAAATATTCTGCCTTCTGTTTGGGTTTTCATGCTTCTTAATGGTTTGTTCAGGAGAAGATATATCACTGATGAACAAATGATTTATTTCAAATGTCTAAATGGCAAACAAAATAATAGACAGTTTTGCACTCTTTGTTCATAACTTCCATTGGCCTTCTACACAGAGTTTGTTATTGAGTATTCAATATGTTTTCCTACAACTGCACAAAGCAACTGTTGCATGTACCAGAATAACAGATTTTGTAGCCATAATGAGAGTAACATTTGGACTAGAACAGAAGGTCAAGTAAACAGTAGTGTAAGGCCATATCAACACGTTTGTCCAATAAATCTCTGGCCACTCGATTTATCTAATATACATAATAGTGAACATTTAAATCAAGCAAATCCACACCTTATACACACTTGTTAAGAGAACAAAGACTATTGGATAATTTGGCGAAAAGTGTGTACGGGCAATTTACAGGCCAAAGTCCATTCCCACGCTATTGTACACTGAACTGAGAATGGAACAAAGGTAAAACAAGATAATAAAATTGAAAATACTATGCTATGCCAACACCTTCACAATAATGCTGTTATTAAAAATTAACAAGAGTACTTAAACACTTAAGCACCTCTCCAGTCTGTTTTTCAGTTCAGTCACATGGAGTTTGCATTACAGTATATTTTCCTTCTAACTCCTGAAGAAGGAGAAACATGTCAGCCTCAAATTCTTTTTCCCCAATTTCTTGGAGCTCCAAGAAGAGCTGCCCTAATTCGGATGATCAAAGACAGTAAAATATGCATATATTCTGTCAAACACAGTTAATTTTCAGAGTTAAAAGAATGGTAAAAATGTTTTAGAATGGCATGTACTTTGTGTCAGATGTCAGAATTTCTCAGTAATGTGATGACAAATATGCTGAAACCATGTTATGATATTTAAACTAGAAGCCCCCAGAACTGAACTGCGGTGGGTCAACCCACTGTGTATTTTCAAATGCTAACCCACACAGCTAAAATGGGCCTCCACTGCCAATTAAAGGACCATAAACCAGGGTATTGATTTTACACCCTCACATTTAGTAAGCAAATCATTAAAAAAATCATAGAGTACATACCCGAAGCTCTCTTTAAAACTGTGGTTCTGTTCTGAGCTTTGAGAGTCGTGCTAGTGAAGCTTCAGGCCATGTGCCTCTTGTTGAAGTAGAGGACCTGAACTTAAACCTAATTGCTCAGCTTTTTGATAACACAAACACTTTTGTATGCGTGCTGATGTCGGACAGAGGTGATCGATGGTTGTGTAACGGTGAGCCAAAGGAGACGTCAGCATGAACTGGCATTAAACTGGTTACAAATTAGTGGAAAAGTGCAAGCCTGCATGTAGTGGCATAGCACTTAAGTTAAGCAGAGAGATATCATTTAAGTTAATCTATGCTGGCTTTGGGCTAAAGGTTTGCTCTTACATAACTAGGTGCTACTATACAAGAGGTCCAATAAAACACTTGAGTGCCTTGTAATAACTGATAACATCCAGGTATTTTATCATAAGTAATTGGATTGTAAACTATCTGCAAATAACAAAGCCCAAATCTGCACAGCGTTATTCTTCAAAACAGTTTGGGTGTGATCTCCCTCGCTGATTAAGCCTGTGGAAAAAGGGAGAGCAAACAGATGTCTAAGTGTTCTCCAAATAAACCTTTCGCCTAAACCTCACCCTCCTCGGGAGTGAGTCACGCAGCTACAGCCAAAAATGTCCAAGACTCTTTTTCAGAACGGTTAATCATGATTAGGATTCTGAAATCAACAGTTTAACAACAAATCAGACTCATGGAACTTCTTTTTTACTCTAAGTGGAACTGATCAGCCAAGAGTTAACTTTTACAGTGTTGCACCAAAGCTACCAGCATGATGTAACAGATTACGTAGGATTTTGGGTGGACATCTCCCATTAACAGTCTAGTAACTAAAAAACTAAAACAAAAAACAACAAAAAAGCAAACTTTGAACACCAGATCTAGATCTGGGCTGAGGGAAAAATATGCACATTTGCTTTACACTGAACCATTGCTTTAACCATTACAGCAAAACAACTACACAGATCCAAAATCATCAGTATCATGAAGCTTTGTTGAGGAAAGTCATCCACACCCTACCGGTATGTCTAAAGCATAATAATGATGGAAATATGGTGACCGCTGCAAGAATTTCCAGTGGTTTGTATCTGTTTAACATAATCATGATAATAATGGCATTACTGGAAAGGTTCAGAATAGGATTAACAGTGTCCTTCAGTGCTGAGGGTAAAGCATGAAAAGAAATAAGAACAACCGCTGATATCATTGCTTGAACTTTGTTACCACACTCCATATAAACTAATTTAATTTAATTTAACTATACCATCATATATCCATTCAGCCAAATACAGCAGAGTCAGCATATATTCACGTCAACATAAAATGCAATTGCAATTAACACTGACATATTTGCTTGGACCCCTATTTTCTGAGCGTATTTCACATCTAATCTCATTTCTGCTACTCAGCAGAGGAGCTCTACACAGATAAGGAGCTGGAAAAGAGACAAGGTTCTACTGGCAGCAGACATCTGTTTCATGGGAGGGGGGGTCATGACCTTTCCAGGTGTTGTCTCAACTAACCTCCTAAAACTAACAAGGATATTGGAGGTGTTTAACCCTTTCTGGAGTGTGTTCTTCATGTCGTGCCCTGGAGAGTGAGTTTTTTCCAGTGTCCTTCTAGATTTCCAAACTGACGTTCTACTGTTCCATTAGTAGCAGAAACAAATGGTGCTTTTCCTCTGGCACAAGGTATCGTGCCGTACACTGTGAGGAATATGAAGGTGTACCGGGACGTCTCTAAGAAGTTAGCTGGGTTAGGTCTTTGTCGCATGGCTAAAGAATGCCGTGAAAAAATAAAAAAACTCAAACAAGACTATAAATAATAAAAGGCCGCTGGTTCAACTTCATGGACCCTGTTTGCACTGCTACTGTGTCAGATCACCATTACCGGCCTGAGATACACTGGAAAATCAAAGCAAAGCATTCATAATAAGGAACTCTATGTTCTCTGATATTCTAGTCACATATTTGTTCTGCTAGAAGTGTTTTGGCACATATATCACCACGAAACCAAATGCCTTAATTTTACCCTTTAAAATTACCTTAATTTTTACCTTAATTTCCCACACCAGAAATTAAGGGAAAGTGCACAGATTAAGGCTGATTAAGGGGTAAAACTACTGAATTTTCCCCTTACTTTTTAAAATTTGCCCCTTACATAGAACCTCCTGAATTAATGCCTTGAATTTAAGATTAAGGGGTTTCACACTCATGCCTTAAATCTAATTGTAAGGTAAAATGAAGGGGTCAGTTTCACAAATTAATGGCCACTAAATTCAAATGAAGAAATTTGGTGTATTTTCAGGGGCAAATTAAGGTAGGGTTAAGCACACTTTAAGTGCATTGTGTTTCGTAGTGTATGGGATGGCCACTTTCTAATGTTTGCTAATATAAATGTCACCAGAACCTACTGGGAATTATATACAGTACCGTTGAAATATTAAAATAATGCAAAAAAAGTCCAGGATGAATTTCCTCTAGCTGCCAAACACTAACAATGTAAACATTTTCGGTTTGCTCTGAGCACTGTTAACAAGATGCCTCAAAACAGCTCGCCCCATGCTGTCGAGGGAACTAAAGCGAGATCTCAACAACTTAATTAGCAGACAGCAGACATCCTAATCCAATAAAGCTGAACGAGTGCACCGCCTTAAAAAGAGTCAGGTTTAATATGAGCTTAGGTTAGTGGAGCTTAAAACTTTCCAGCGCTACAAGCTTTGCAAAAGCTCATTAATCAATGTCTGACCATGTTATAAGGTGTCATGTGCTCCAATGCCATAATGCAGACATGAAAAAACTATAAGGGCAAATGACAGGGTTTCATCAAACTTCTGAGTATGAAAACAGCTGCAAAGAGATTTAAAGCCTCATAGTCTCTAGCAAACATAGAGGAAATCGTAGCTAAACAGGTCACAGCTCTCCCAACCCAGTCTTCTGCAAGTCACCCATAAAGAAGACCCATAAAAACTGCGAAATGTCGTAAATGTAAATGTAACGTAAATAAAACCGATGTAACTTATGATGAGTTGCTACAAGTTTAAGTTGAAGTTTATTATTTTCATATGTACAAAGTACTGTGTACAGAGCACAATGAAATGCTTACTTGACTACCCTCTTCGCAGACAGAACATAGGACAATAAGAGACATAAAGACATAAAAGACAAAGCAGTGCAGCAACAATAACTTATTACAGCCTAAGTTGCATAAGTGTAAAGTGTCAGTGCAGTGTAAAGTGTAAAGTCTTGTGTGCTACATTATTACACATAGAATGAGGAACAGATTCATTGCATAGACAGAGAACCAGAGTTCTGTGTATTGAATAGTCTGATGGCGATGGGATAAAAGCTGTTTCTGAATCGTGCCATGCGTGTGTGAATTGTCCCGAGTCTCCTGCCGGATGGCAGGAAAGTAAAAAGTGTCATTGCAGGGTCGCTGGGGTTCTTCATGATGCGCTTAGTTTGCGCATGTTGTGAGTGTCCGTTATTGCGGGGAGCGGTGGGCCTATGATCCTCTGGGCCATTTTCACCACCCTCTGCAGAGCCTTCATGTCCTGAGCAGTGCAGCTGGCAAGCACGTGTGCTTCCATGTTGATCGATTTAAACCGAGTGACAAAACCATCCAAGCTCTTCTGCATCATATTAACACCCATTTGGAAAAAAGGACGCCGTAATTGATGGCAGATGGGTTATTGAACATTAAAAACAACTAAAGTCTTGTGTTTCTACATGTGCAGTACAAACCAATCACACTTCCATGCACTTAAGTACAACTGGACTTGGCACTTTCAGTATTTTTAAGTAGTAATACTGAGTGTACTCCTGATTTGAGCTTTTTTCTGAGTTGTATTTTGGTGCCGCGCATTAGGGGTGGGTGATATGGAAATGACACAGTATCATGATACACATTATTTCACATTTTTCTGAGGTCTGACAAGTTAGAACAGGCAAATGTAACCACGCACGTCCTCAAAAAAAGACTATAATGACTGTAATAAATTTGTTTCACTCACTGCGCTGCACTATGTTCAGTTACACAAGGCTAATTATGCTCTTCGTGTAATTAAACATGCACATGGGTGTAATGATGATGTCCACAATATGCTCTGAAAACATGTCATCACCACTACAGTAAATATTGTCATATTGCCCACTCCTACTTCACTGAGTTCCTTTTTGAACCCAAACTTTATTCTGCTGGATCAGCGCCTGGACTGCTTAGCTGTTGCTTACGCCTCTCACTTTGGAGATGTGGCATTTTATTTAAAGACCAAAAGAGAAAAACAGAGTCAAACAGACTCCATTTGCTATGTTGATACTACAGAGGTCCACTGCAGATCCAAAAGGGTTTCTCAGACTCAAGCTATTCTTGGTAGCTCCTTTCACTTCCCCTTGAATCACCATTTGCACTGCAGTGGCCCGTCGGCTGGAAATGCAGACTGAAAACAAAGACTGGACAGTTGAAAAAGAAAGACTGAGCAGATGGACAGAGGTCTTTCTTTGTGCTCGTTTTGGCTGACAGAGAGATCTGCCTACTACAGCAGCTTCATATCACTCTACTTCTGCTACAAACCACCTTCTCACCATGTTTTAGAGAAAACTGCTAAGTAAAACTTGACCAGAAGCTAGGAATTGTCTACATCATCACTAAACTCTTTACGGGTCAGGAGATGACCCAGGGTCAGAATCAATGGTGGGCTTAAACACTAATCTGCTTGGATGTTGTTACCATGCATTCTGCAGCTTTAGTGCATCATTTTTAATACATTATATTTAAAATATATATACATTTTAGAGGTGGGCACTATTTACTTAACGCCGTCAATTATTTCATCGCGCGTTAACGCAGGCTTTTTAAAAATTGTTTTGTTTTGAATGTTCATTGCTTTTTTGGGCTCATGTGCGCGCCCAGCATGCAGCGCTCTACTTCTCGGCTGGTTTTCGCTGGGGTCAGGTCTCCCACTACTTTTGTCCATATTTGTCCATTCTGCCTACTTAATTTAATGTCAGCAAACGAGTTGGGGCTTTTGACCTTTTTATGTAAACATCATAGCTACACATCACTGATGTAACATTCTAAAGACTCTTTTAACTGAGATGTAATGGATTGATGGATTTTATCAGTAATATTAATTTGTCCATTTAAATTTGAACCTCATTAACCACACCTGATTAAACTCATCAGTGAGTAGGTAAAGCCTTTGTGAACTGAACTCAGAGAGAAAATGTCGATGTCTGCAGAAGTTTGGTCCTCCAGGGACTCATCACAGGTTTGGCACCCTTGGATTTGGGCTTAGATGGAACGACAGATTGTTTATGAGAGCCAGAAGGTAATGGGCTTGCAGTCTGCCTGCCTTAAGGGAAGGTTATCACTGGGCCACTGGCTCACTTCAGTTACTTGTTTTTATATTTATTCATTTCAAACTCACACAGTCTACAGGCTGAGATAATTTAGGAATCTGAAAGATACATATAGTAAAAAAAAAGCAGTGTTGTTTGTCAGGCCATGTAGCTCCCTTGTTTAAATTGTGACTTCAAAAACAGGAGGTCATGGGATCAAAACCAAGTCTTTAGTTTTAAGTCTTGCATGTCACACTTCATCTGAAAGTCAAATATCCAAAAAAAGAGCTGAGTTTCTGGCCTGGCTCTGTAGCTCATGGTCCAAGCTACAGTCTCAAAAACAGACGCTTATGGGGTCTAACCTGAGTCTTCAACTTTATTTCTTGCACATCACACTTCATCTTAAATGAGTTAGCCAGCCTGTCAAGCCCAGTAGCTCATTGGCTTTAGCTGTGGTCTCAAGATTGTAAGGTTGTAGGTTCTAATCAGTGTCTTACTTTTAATGTCTTGTATGTCACACTTCATCTGAAAGTCAAATGTCCAAAAATAAGTGGCACTTGTGGCCTGGCTCTATAGTGTACTGGTTTAAACCATTAGCTCAAGTATAGAAGGTTGGTGGACCAAATCTGAGTGGTCTACTTTAAATCTTGCACATCACCTTCATCTTAAAGCAACATATCATAGGTTGCAGTGGTCTTAAGAACGGAAAATTGAGGGATATAATCCAGCTTTTATGCCTTGTATGTCACATTTCATCTGAAAGTGAAATGTCCAAAAAAAGGACATGCCAACTGTGAGATCCAGTGGCTCAGTGGTAAGAACAGTGCCCCCCAGTGCAGGAGGTCTGGGGTTCTAATCAGAACCATTAGCTTTATGTCTTGAACATCAGACCTCATCTGAAGCCAAATTTAAAAAAAAAAAGGCACATTACCTGTGGATCCTATGGCTCAGTGGTAAAAGCACTGCTGCGAAGGCCTGGTGGTTAAGATTCTAGTCAGAGCCTTTAGCTTTATGTCTTGAACATCAGACCTCAGCTGAAAGTCAAATTTCACCTAAGAAACACCAAAACTTAAGGAAAGGGGGGGAAACTTATCCGTCTGACACCCCTTGGCTCCTGAGCGATGAGAAGCTGGGGTTATAGAGCCTGAAACAAGAGACATAGGGGGGTTTTGCTGTGCGAAACATGGCGTCGAACTTTTAAGACAGTAGGAACTAACTAGTTGGTTGGGTTCTAGTTTGTTGTCTTGAACAACTGTTTAAACTAGTTTAGTTTAGTTAGTTGTTCAAGACAACAAACTAGAACCCAACCAACTAGTTCGTTCCTACTTAAAAGTTTGCTCCCTCTAGCATCTTTATGCATGTTAGGCAAGATTCAAACCAACAACCTCCTGCATTAGAAGTGAGGACTTTTCCACTATTCCACCAAGCCTCACACAGGTGAAGTGTTTTTTTGGGGGGGTTGTCTTGGAGATTGGAAGCTAGGCAGCAGATGCCAAGCTGAGTTCTTTGCAGCAATGGAAAGAGTGCATCTTGGGCAAAAACATGGTTTGTTATGAGATCTTTCTTATGTGATCCTGCTTTAAACCAGAGTAAGAGGAACAGTAAGTGACCCAGAATCATAATTAGAAGAATCTTTTTTGATTCTGGAGGAAACTGCTGAGTTGGACTGTTGAGCTGAACCATCTGCAATTATCAGGTTTACAAGTGCTGCTTCTTTGAAGTTTGGTGCTCTGGCTGGTCCTTTGGCTTCTTGTTGACAGAACAAAAAGACTTGGACAGACTGAACAGAACAATGACTTTATGAGCTCTGGATAAGATCAGTGGTGGATGAGATAAAGATAGTGTGACTTTCATTAGAACATTTTCTGCAGCAGCTTGGGTTCAGCTGGTGGATCATCAGTGAGCTTCTGACGACTCCTATTTGTATTGTAAACCTGTTTCTCTGACAGCATCATGTGTTTGAAACAAACGTAAAAGATTTGCCAAAAAATCTCCCAAGTACACACATACAGTTCCAGTTTCATGAGTGCAGAACTTATGGTTAAACACCACTTGTCTTTTTGTGGAACATATGAAGAGCTCTTTTCCAAAATGCTATAAATCTATTTGAATAGGTTTTAGAAAACCGTTAAAAGAGTTGGTTGGTTTAGTCTGAACATGTTCAACAATAATTGTCAAATCTAACAACAATGTTGTTATTTATAAATCCAAAGTTTATATTTTTTTCAAAACGATATAAATCCATCTGGTTTTTGTCCAAAACGCTGCAAAATGCTTTTTTGTCTTTCTTTTTGAGAACATGCAGTGATAAACAGCTAAATAAAATAAAGAATAACTTGAAATACATTAATGTTCAATCTAAACAAATGACTTAATACAAAATAACATGCATACAAATGGCCAATTAGTTCAATATTAAATTTAGAACCATTCAAAGCACCCATCTCAATTTGACAAAAAGATCTAATCTCTGACTGTATGTTTATAAACTATTTGCAGTAAAACGTGTTGTCTCTCTCTCTCTCTCTCGCTTCTCCCTCCTGTCTCTCTCGCGTCTCCCTGTTTCTCTCTCTTTCTCGCGTCTCCCTCCTGTTTCTCTCTCTCTCTCTCTCTCTCTCTCTCTCTCTCTCTCGCGTTTCCCTCCTTTTTCTCTCTCTCTCTCTCTCTCTCTCTCTCGCGTTTCCCTCCTGTTTCTCTCTCTGAGCGTATGTGCTGTGTCTGTGCCGGATATATCATCATGTAGTTGTCCCTCAGAACCATCAAAAGTATTTAAAACAACCATTTTCAAAAGATAGTTTAAACAAGCGAGCAGAACTGCTCTCTTCATGGAGCCGCCATGTTGGATAGTTCAGAGCGCTGGCCGAACTCTGATTGGTTGAGAGCAGATGTCGCATTTTGCAAATAGCGCTTATCGCTGTTTGGGAAAGAACAATCCATTTAAACAAGAAAACCAGCGATTTCGCATGAAACGTTGATGGAACAGCGAGTAGGTTCAGGAAACAGCAGAATGGCATGGCAAGCTCGTTTTTTTTTATTTGGCGTTTATCACGTTTTGGAAACGAGTTCTTCATATTTTAAGGCTGAAATCAGTACATATAAGAATGGAACAATTGCCTTTTTACCAATTCTTTTTATATTGTATAAACTCACAGAAAGGGATCTTTACTTGAAGCCACAGAACTTTTCTGGCTTCCTCGGTCGACTGTTCTTTAGAGAACACCTTTTGTAAACAAGATGTGTCAGTAAAGTTTGAGGAACCTCCATAAAGGATCTGTGAATAAACCTTAACCGAGTATATGACCTTTGTTATGTGAAGGTTATTTAAACCTTCTTCACTCTCACATCTCATTTATAAGCCTGTTTGTTCAGGAACTGAGTTCTAGTGAGTTGCTCCAATAACACACTGCAGCACTTTTTCCCACCAATCCCGGTCCTTTTAGTGCTTTCCCTTCTTTACCAAAAACCCACTTTAATACAGTAAGGGCTTGATAACCAGCCGATTAGTTGGATCACATGTGTTGGACGCGAGTAAAAATGCTCAGATGTGCAGGGCGCCTCAGAAACTGGAAAACATTGTCTGAATGTTGATATGTTGCACTGTGGTCCATGGAGAAATATTTCATCAAACTACGTACATGTTCACACCTGCTGATGACAAAGTAACCTTGAACTGTTTTAGAGCAGTCTTGGGAACTCAGCATTCCAGTGGACCACCTGATGCACCTGTCCCAGCTCACTAGGTTCTTCTGAAGAGTGTTTTCACTGCTCCCGACACACCTGATCCAACTAATCTGCTCCTTATCATGCCCTTACTGTGTAGGTTTGTCTCTTAAATAAGGAAAAGGACTTAAATAAGTAGCGTAGTGGCTTCCAGGACCAGGATTAGGGAACCATGTTAGAGAAGGGGGTCAGGTGTCCCGTTACTTATGTCTATATTATATGGACCATTACAACAACAGGGACTTTAATGACACTGCATTCAAACACATAGGATCCCCCTTTGCAGCTGCTATAATGGTTCCACCCGCCATGTTCCAGAACTATTCATCCAACATCAGTACCTACTGTTGTGGCTGAACACGATCAGATCCTCACAGCAATGTTCCAACCATAGTGTAAAGTCTTCCCAGAAGAGTACAGCAGCAAAGAGGACAGATTTCCCATGATATTCTTTACTTCAGAAGAAACTTAGGTCTAAAAACTTGTAAATTCTTACGATGGACAATACAAACGCCCACAAGTCAACATACACTATATGGACAAAAGTAATGGGACACCTGACTATTACACCAACCGGAACTTTAATGATTTACAAGAAATATTTGAACAGCAGCTGTGTAACTGTGTTGAAGGGAACACTGCTGTTAAAAAGCTCCTCATTTATTTAAAGTGTTTGCAAAAAAAATAATATTGCACTTTTGTTAATAGCAGTACTTTAAAAATAAAAGTGCGCAATACACTACTTTTGAATTAATTATTTAATTTTGCGTACAACAATGCGATGAATAAAAAAACATGCAATTAACCATGCAATCGTTGCCCAGCATTTATATTTATAAAATTATATATGTATATATATATATATATATATATATAAAAAAATCACACACATATACACACACATATACATATATATATATACACACACACACACACACACACACACACACAGACACACACACACAGATGTACTATATATGCATGACGTTCCCAGAGTACCTGTGTGTAGTGAAAAACTACGTTGTTTTGATGGTAAAAAAAAAAATGACAGTAAAAAAATTAATTTCACTTTCAACTCAGCTTAATACATTACCCTTCAAGAAACAGTAAAGGTAAACCTGTATCTGTACTGTTCAGTTTACAATGAATATATGTGTGTACCGTGATGTAAACAATATTTGTGCAGAGCTATCTTATGTTCATTTTTCTACCTACAACTAAAACAGCAGCTAGCTCAGAAAGGACTCAATTCCCCGGAGATTTTTCCCCGGAGGTTGCAATTCCCCGGAGATTTTGTATATTTACTCAGTGTACATACTTTGATACAGATGCACATGCAAGGTTATTAATCTATGTGAGACACAAGCTGGAGCAATAAATTTTCTATGAAGATTGTTCCCAATCATATAACCCTAAAGGAAAGATGTTTGAATGTTTTATAGAAGATATTTGTAGATTTTATAGAAGATTTTACAAACACACGAAACTGCTTCTCAGTGTGGAGAAACATCCTCTTCCCTCCAGAAACCAGTGAACCAGTGATTTATTTACCATGGCCTTATGCAATTCAAACCACAACATAATGGTTTCAATTAAAACTGTCCTTTCTGTCATCAATGCATCAGAACCCTTGTAGTTATTACAATAGTTTTACATTCTCTAACAATGACATGAAGAGAAAATTAACAGCTTATTTCTAATTTCTATTTCTAACTCGTAAAACTTATTCTTCTGAAGCATCTTCCATAAAAAGTTCAAATTTAGATGGAACCTAAAGCCTAAAAATTGACATTTGGATGATACAATGCAGGAAAGTGTTTACAGTCAAGTTCTAAAGCTATTTACTAATTTGAACCTTACCAGTTCCACATCGGGAGGAATGATCAATCCAGGGGGGGCAACAAATGGCTCTTCACAGTCTTCCTCCTGTGGTTCAGGGTCTGAAAGTTAAAGAAATTAAGAAAGTGAGACAGAGCAAAAGTATGAATAGAGACACAGGGAGATGATGAAGCTCCATGCTGACAACCTTTACTGGAGCTAAAGTACCAGAGGCACTTTAAGTTTCACTTTTGGTTACTCAGACTTTTTGAGAAGCCTCAGGTCCCATCAGCACTGTTTATGAAGGTTACTCCCTTCTACCCCCCTCTGCCTGAGATAACAAGCGGACAGGTCATCTGGAAATGAAATGAAAATTTTATGCAGCATTCACTCTGGGGGAGCTAGAGGTGCATGCACGTGGCTGGCACATTAGTTCTTAACCCACCGACTTTTTGCCAAGCGCATCTATTGCTCCTGTACCTTGTTATGGGCTAATGGAGCTCTGTTTGAACTGATTAAATTGGAGAATTACAAAGTGCCTGAGGTGCATGCTAGCCGCGGTTCCCAAAGCATCTCACTATCTGCACCCTTCTGGTTCCCATCTATCAAAATAACTCACTTCCCTTGCCAACTTGACATGAGAGACCAAAAAAAAAAGTAAGATAGCGCTGAGAATGTTAAAGATCTGCAGAAAGATTTGTGACATGATGTGATCCAACAACAGAGCCATCTGCTAAGGGATGCTTGTGTGTTGGCTGTATACTGGCTCACTCCTGCCAGCTCTTTTATCAATTATTAAAGATCGCAGAAAGGAAGGCCATTCTACCATTGCCAATTCTTTCAGATAACAGGAAAACCACCATCTAAAATGGCCCTGGTACAGGTAGGAGCTGCAGGTGTTGCCAATGTGAAGTTATTTGCAGATGAACAGGCCTGTCCTCAAATATTCGCCAAGAACCATCAGCCTTTCCTTTGGGAAAAGCAAACCTCTCAGTAATTGGACAGTAAAACCCCACATAAGAGCTACCTGTTTCCCCCCAAGCCTGGATCTTATAAAAAGGACAGCAAAGTAAAATTTGGCCATGCCTCTGAGACCAGAAACACAGACATTGTTTGTACTTGAAATGCTGGAAGAAGTACTGGAGAGAGAGCTCTTTTGCCACATTTTGTAAAAATTTAGTAATTAAAAGGGAAGACAGGTTCTTATGAATAATCATGAAATAGCAAGGCTATTTCTGTTTATCACAAAACAAAACTACCATCAATATGCATGGAATTTCTGTTTGGATACTGGGCTCTGGTGAGTGGAGGACAAGTGTGCTACAGCTTTTTAGTTGTGTGCGTTGAACCACATCAGTGATTAACAGTCTTTACGTACAGTCAGCTTGCTTCACATGTGCCAGTAAAAACCTCCACCAAGCCTAAACTTTCAAAATGACAGTATAAGACAAAAAGGAAAAAAATAAAAAATAAAAAAATTAAAAAAAAACCACACCTGCACACTTGTACGTATGGTGTAAATTCATGGTCTTGCTTTAGTATCTAGGACATGCTTTTTCTGTGTTTGTGTTTGTAATTGCCTACCATTTTCTTTGCTTGCATCCTCTTCTTCAGTGGGCTGGGAGGGATCATAGTAGTCAGCACTGTAGCGGAAAGCCACTGCGTTGTAGGAACCTTCATCAGCCAAAGCTTCACTTAGCCTCTTATATTCCTCTTCTGGACAATTTAAAAAAATGCAAAACTACAATGAGTATGAAGTCTTACATAAAACTGTAAAGTTAAACACAGGCAAGGAAATCTGAATCTAAATACAATCTGTATACATCTACCTATGAATTCAGCCCTGTATATCAGTATGAAAATTACAGTAAAATTCAAATTTGACATCTTTGATCTATATCACAGTATCGAAAATTGGCGTTTTCCAAACAGAAACCTATGGAAGTAACAGTACATATATGCAGCCTTTTTTGGAAAGTTTTACAACCACATCTCTAAAATCCAGAATAAAGATGAAAAAAATTCAATAGATTAATCGCATGGTTTTCTGTGATTATTCGCAATCATTCAAAAGTAGTGTATTGCGCACTTTCATTTTATAAATATTTTATAAGTACTGCTTTATGAACAAAAGTGCAAGAACATTTGGTTTACAAACACTTTAAGCAAATAAAGAGCTTTTTAACAAGCAGTGTTTCCATTAACACAGTTACAGTTAAAGTATTTCTTGTACAACTTAAACATTAACGTAATCCAATCAAATATAAAACCAAAGCTATTTGCCACTGAAGGACATTCACATTTTATCTAGTTTGTTACAGAAAAACAAGTTGGCCTCTGAGTCCAGAGCATGGGAGGCAGAACCATTATAGCTGCGGCAAAGGGGGACCAACTCCATATGAAAGTCTATGTATCTGAATGCAGAGTCATTAAAGTCTCTGTTGGTGTAATGTTCAGGCGTCCCATTATGCCTGACCCCCGCGAAAACCACGAGCACAAAAACGCAACAAACTTTCAAAACTTTTTTGTTTTTAAGAAACCCACGTTAACACACGATAAAATAATTGTTGGCGTCAAGTAAATAATAATCACCCAGCCCTTGTTCTAGATTTTACAACTGTTAGGACAGGTTATTGACTTGGGCTAGGGTGTGTATTAATTTCCATCAAAATTCGGGTTACATCACTGTCGTAGGAACGGATCTCCATTGGAGCACCCCCCGTATTTGCGCAGTATGCACCTTTCTGTAAGCAATGATTTCATGTCTGGCAGTATATTTTACATTTCTTAACCCCGCCTCATGGAAGCTAGGCATTATTTGAAGCCACCATCTATTTTCTGGTTTGCTAATAAATGTTTCAGGAACTTAAATCGGGCGGAATTTATTGTTCCATTCTATGGCTTGAGGCATTCAGGAGAAATCTGGACTCTATTATTTTCTAAGCAGCTAAAACAAATTCCTTACGTGCCAAAGACTTACCTGCAACACTTTAACCCCTACTCAAAGAGTGGTTATCAAGAGTGTTTTAGCCCAGGCTGCATTTTACCAAGGTATATTAAAGGGCACCCAAACAGAAAACATTTACACATCATTGCTGTTAGAACTAACCTTATATGCGTTTAGTCATTTTTAAAAATGTATTTACATAATTTTAAAATGTTAGCTAATGTTTGCACCCGGTCCAAAACATAATAATGAATAGACTAATAGAGACGGTATAAAAGACTAAGCATAACATCTCCATTAACTTACACTGAAAGCAAGGAACGTTTGGTTATTCTCCTGTAATTTTCTGGAGATTTGGAGGTTTTGTTTCCACAGCAGGAATACAGTAGCCTTAAAGGCACGGCAACAAAAACAGCCTGCTTAATTCCAAGGAGCAAAGACAAGTCTCTAAACAGTCATGTAAAAACGAATTACAATCGTAAACCTACACAAAGGTTAAAAATCGAGTTGGGGATGGAAAACAAGTAAAAGGGCAAGGAACCATTTAAAACGTAACCTTTTTTAATCAGCTGTACATATGGAGCAGACACGCATTCTGTGTCTCAAATGCTTAAGCCCATCATTTAACTTGTGGTCAGTAATCCTTGCCAAACTCTACATCAGCAAAGAAAAGTCACTGGAACAGTTTTGTGAGAATGAGAAACTACTAGGCTAGCAGTACCTTGTCTAGCCTCCTCTTCCAGCAGGTCAGTGTGCAGGGCCAGGTATCGCTCCTCATCACACAGAGCTTCTATCCTGGCCTCCTCTTCAGACAGCTGGTAGCTCTGGTTCCATGAGCCTGCATCATACTCCGAAAGGTCATGTAAATGACCACGGCCATCGTACCTGAAAAATGAATAACAGGATTAGACAGGAAAACAACCGCCAGATACACAGAACAATACTCACCACAATGGGGAACCCTAAAGCTCTCTCTTATTTTTCTTTTCTTCTTCTTTTTTTTATTTTAACAAAAGCTATTTCTCTTACAAGTGTTTCAAGATGAAGTGCATGAACTGCACAGTCCCTGTGAGGCAAAAGAAACACACAGCCCTATTGCAACACTCACAGGTATATATGGCAGGAAATACTCATTTGTCTTTCTACAAATTTACTACCTGACTTCAGAACATTCTTCACTAAGCCTTTAGAAAGCTGTAACAGCCCTGAATTGAGCTGAAAATATATGAAACAAAAGAAACAACTTTCTTCTTACCTTACATGGTTTAAAACAACAGCCTGTACCCATGTCACACAACTGAGACTTTGAGACAACTCACATCATTCCTACTTTTACTGTAAAAATGGTACATCCACACAAGCCCGAGCACATAAATACCTATCCGCAAGAACCCATATGGTGGATTTTTTCCTGCGCTCGCTCCTCTATTCCACTTCTCAGTTCCAGTTTCTTCGTCGAAAGAGAGAAGTGGGCGTTGAGTTGGCAATCGGGGCCTGGCAGGACCCCTTAGCCTTAATTGCTGAGGAAATAAGGTCTGGGTTATGTGATAGAGAGACACACACATACACATTGGAAACAGGAAACAGATCCATGCATATTAAGGTGGCTCATTGCAACCATCGAGAGTTGAGCGTTTCAACTCCCACATGGCATTTAGCAACTTTCAATACATGTACGTTATAATTTCTCAATAAGATTGATGCTGAACTGAAAGAGAAAAAAGAAAAGGCCTAAGCCTAGGGTACACTGTCCACTTGGCAATGATCCGCATTCTGTAAGAGAAGCTTGTTAAGACTGCTGAGCATGCTGTGTTTTTGTAAAACCATCAAAAAAACAAAAACTCATTTCTCAAGAACCACCTTAATTCACAGACTGGTATATATTTGCAGTGGTAACAAGAAGAATAAGCTTTGGCCTGCACTTCAGCTCAAAGTCTTTGGAACAAATGAATGCATTCATTATTCAGAGATATGGCTGAGGTCTGGAGCTTAAATGTGCCAAAGCGGATTCCACCTGTGGCATGATGCACAGACCTCCCTATTCGGGCTGCGCTCTGTCATACAATGCAAAGGTAATCTAGCTGGCTGAATGGTCAAAGCCAGGTCTCTATATTAAGTTCAGTCGTTTTGCTCCGTTTTTGTACTTTTAAATATTGGAATACTGGGTCTTCCACTATTACCCACCAACAGCTCAATTTTCTTTCCCTCCTATCAGTGCCCACATCTAGTATCCCTACACTTCCTCCACTATCCACGATCCCTTGGAGCACAGACCTACCGGATAGGGAAAACCTATACTTAACCCTTCTTCACAGTGATGATCGGAACCTGGGACCATGGTGCCCACAAAGAAAACCCATCCATTTTATCACCCAAACTGAGCAGTGAACTTTCACAACTGATCATGGTACAGAATCCAATTTCAATGGGTATCATTCTGCAGCATGTACATGCTTTCCTAATGACTTTTCAGAAACTTATGCCAAAACTTTCTCAAAACATGGCACATTGCATTTCATGCGAAAAAACTTTGTTAGGATGCTCTGTAGAGGCATAGAAACTCTTCAGAGAGCCTGGTTCCATCTTCTACCATTGTGATTATGCAAGTATCTCTCTAACAGAGCACTGCCCTGTCGAATCACTCTGACTTAAACTTTAATCGTTTCACTGGATGAACTTTCCCTTTGCAAAGTTTAGCACAAAGCCCCGTGTGTGTGGAAGGGTGGGAGGGGTAGAAGGAGAGGGAGAAGGAGAAAAGGGAGGTCTCTGCATCTGTGCATCTCAAAATAAAAAGTATGTTGTCTACGTTTGCCGGAGAAGTACCCCATCATCGAGTTTACAAAGTTATGTTTGGTTCGCCAAAAGTGAGTTTTTTTTAATTCCTTAATCGTCTGTAAACACACTCAGCGGGGTCGGGGGGCCTCGTCCTGCTGCTGCAAAAAACACAGAGCTCCAAAAGAGAGTCTCGGGAAGACATGGGTTAGGGAATATTATCCTTTCGGGTGTTTTCAACCGACCTATCGATCATGAGGCTCTTGTCCCCCATCCACGGGATGAGGTGCGCTCCGTGCTCATGCTCGCTGGCCCGCTCGTCGTCGCGGAACAGTTTGCAGGCGTAGCCGAACACGAGCAGCTCTGCCCGGGGGCCGCCCTCCGCCCCGCTCCGCTCCTTCTTACTCGCCCCTCTCCGGTACATCCCGCAGACAGGAGCGCGGCAACAACCACCTGCTTAGACACGCACTTCCTCTACTTCTGTTTCGTCTTGTTTTCTTTCTTTGTTCCCTTTTATTTCTTGTAAAGAAACCTCTACAAACGACTCTTAGCAACAACACACAAAAACATGTCCGCCTCCGTGGACTCACACTCCTACCCTCCCGAGCAGATTCGTTGCCTTTTTATACAATGTTTAAACTAATTAAATAATTTCATTTTGTAGAAATTTTATTAAGAAGCTGTAAGTTAGATTAGCATATACGTAACATGGTGGCAATTTTTTAAGTCGGTTATGAGAGGGAGGAATAAATTGATAAGACGAAAGTGCAAACAAGAAATTGATGTTGCAGGCAGAGAGACGAAGTAAAACAGGAGGAGGGTAGGGGAGAGGGGTGTTAAACTTTTTCACACACAGGTAAACTGTGAAACGAGCTGTTTTCGTCAGTATTATTGTTTTTCTATGTTTCTATTATTGTTTCTTTCTATTAAGACCCTTTATTCGACTGTGTCATTCAAGTTTGACAATAAATTTGTGCTATAAAAGGAAGTACACCAGGCTCATTTGTAAGAAACAGTGAGGGCGAGGATACAATTTTCAAACATGCAGGTACAAGGTTTGAAGGCTGTTACGTGTGGTGAACATTGTGGTTTCTTTCTGTATCATATG
>JBBJLS010000023.1:11732204-11753915 GCA_037577275.1 Bryconaethiops microstoma
CCTCTCAGCCCTACTCGTTCTAGCCTGAAGAATATTGTGTTACCCTCGAGTTGTGTTTGATGTACTTTGATGTTTTTTGAGACAATTGTGAAATTAAAGAAAACGTATCGATTACCAGAGGAGTCCTGCACGTGTGTCCCCATACACCCCACGTGACAATTATGTTATATGCATCAGTGTTATTTAAGGAAAAAAAAGCATATTAAGGCCAAGGAACTTCCAAAACAGGTGAAAATATAATTTTGTGGTGATATAAAAATACCCTCTTGTCACCTACCAAATTGGATGTGCAAAGAAAATACATTCCACAAGTGGTCACTCTTAAGAGCGGAAGATGAGGGAAGAGTTTGTCAGTATAAACACATTTGTTCTTGCCTAGCCTCTCTTCAGGAAGCTAATTGGCTAGCTAAAAAAATCTTGTAATGCAGACAATTCTTTTTGAGAAATCGAAGTATAAGAAACATAAACTAATAATTGTTCTTCTAGTTTAAGCTTCAGGCTTTCAGTTAGAACCATGGTACATTTCTCTTCTGTTTTTATATTTTTCTAACTGTGTAACCCTTAGCTAGCTAGCAAGGTAGCAAAGTAAAATGATAAAGGTGTGTTTGCTACATAAAGCCCTATCTGTCTGTGTTTTAAAATATTAATGATAAAATTGCTTTAGCTTTTAAATAGCGTTGTCTGTCTTTTTTCTGCTTTTTTTAAATGTTGACTTGAGGATGTTTCTGGTTGTCTGTTATAAAGCAGAAATGGTCCAGAATTCTATTCCAAGTTCTGCATTTGCAAACTGCTAATTAAGTGGGAAGGTTACCCGTTTTCTTATTATGACAGTACAAATCAGCTTTAAATATCCTGGCCTCTCAAGAGTCACAGACAATGAATCCCACAAAGAAATGAATTCAGCAACGATGCAGTCAGCTATGCATCCCACTCAGTGTCATTGTAGCAGCTGTGTAACTACCGCACTGGCATATTTTGAATGTAGAAAATTACCAGCATTCTACCGCAATTTGCTCTGAACCACAAAGCGGCAGCCGTAACACTGAATTCTCTGAAGCACTGAAAGAACGTTTTCTGGGTAAAAAAAGCACAGAGTGAGCTGTGAATGTACACGCCAGCAGTGAATGGTAAAAAGAAAGAAAAAAATGCCATTTTTAAAATGCCTTTCTTATAGCTTTCTCCAGTAACATCCCTCCTGTTCTTTTTTTCCCCCCATTTTGGAGTATGACAGCTATTCTTGCAAGAGAGCCATCTAACAATTGAAAATAGATTCCACAAATGTAAGGAATCAGCCATGCAAATTCCTAACTTATGGACACTTAAGTCTTAAGATATGACTTAGATGTCAGATTAATAAAGACACAGGCCTGGTGTGAGGGGGGCCATTTAGTGAGGACCTATCACCCAATCATCATGCTCCACTAAACCCACTATTTCCTTTTACCTGCTTCTGCAGTGGCAAAAGGCATAAAAAGAAATGTGAAATTAAACTATTTAGGTGCTGCAACAGTACTTGCTGCACACCCCCAGTTTAAAAGGCTTTGTCGATTAACTTTGGAGGGTTTGCATGCATCACTTTGGGCTGGCTGCATTTTCAAAATGTGCTAAAAGCCTTGGAAATAGAAATCAGCAGACACATTTCTTAAACCTTCAGTGATTTGTTGCAAATGTGGGCTTGCTGTGGATTCTTTCTTAAATCCCTTTTCTCTATTTACCCTCTTTGAATCAAGGTACCAAAACGTATTTATTTCAGTGCAACCACTGTCCCTGGGGTGGTACATTTTTAGAACCTTCAGTTATTTTGCACTTATGTAGTCTTGTGTTTTTTCTTTTTTTTTTGTGTTGCACCTTACTTGTGGATGAATGCTGTTTCATTTCACTTTGTACTGTGTATATAACTAAAATGGCAATAAATTGACTTGACTTGACTTAGGGAACATAACACCATATTCTGTTGCAAGCCTTTTTCCTATATATTTTTCTGTGCTGACCTGTCCAGAGTGTTTCTTCACCTTTCGATCTACTTTTCAGTGTAGATAACGGGTGGATAGATTTTTCTGGACTTTGCCTGGTCCCTCTGTGTTTTTCAGATTCCGTAGTTTCATGATTTTCTTCTGGCATCGGTCCTGTTAAGATAGATCGAAGATGTTAAATTAATGTTTTGACCTGTGCAACACTTTGCTCTTAGATGTGTGAGTTCATCCTATTTATTTCTTGAAATATGGGAATTACCAACTGGTAGTTATGATTATGGGAGTTCTGATTTAGAATCAGTGAGATGAGGTAATGTAATATATCTTGATTAAAAAGATGATTAGATGATTGCAAGTGATTTACAAAGATCCAATAATGATAATTCATTATATTAAAATATAACGGGTGGAAATGACTGGTTCTTAATGAACTCGGGCTGTGTGTGGCTCTCTTTTGGCTCTATTTATGTCTGTAGACCAAAGTTTGTGATAATCTCTCTCTCTCTCTCTCTCTCTCTCTCTCTCTCTCTCTCTCTCTCTCTTTCTCTCTCTACTTTCTGTCTGCACCCTACTTTCTCCCTGTGTCTCTCTTTCTCTCTACATGCCTTTTTCTCATACTTTCTGATGTGTAATGCATTGAAATACACAAACTGTGTGTGCAGTTGTGTGTTAGAGCGGGTGACAGAGACATAGATAAATGTACAGACACTTGTGTGCGCGTGTGTGTGAACGAAAGAGAGAGAGAAAGAGGATTGTTCAAAAAGTGAACAACCTCCTATCCTCCTTGTCTGAATTATATATGAACATGCAGGAGATGAAAGGCATTGTAGGTACGGCCTTGTTACTTTCGGCACCTTGACACATGCATGGCAGGCCCATGGCATTCTGGGAAGGAGAAAATTAACTCTTTTAAAAATAAACAAAGTAACAGACGCCTCTCTGTCTCTCTTTCACAGACACACACACACACACACACACACACAACCACACCCCCACAGATCCATCACACTCACTCACATAGAATAAGGAAGATGTATATTAGCTGAACATGTGTATCGTTGTGAGTGAGATTTGAAGAGAAAAAAAAAAGTTTCCTTTTTGCTGGCGCCTGTGTCCCGCGAGACCTTGAGACTTATCTGGGCTGCTATCATGAGCGCCACAGAAGCAGGCAGAGGCGCTCTGCTCTAATGTACCGTCCTAATTCCCCCCAGCACACACACACAGCTTCTCTCTCTCCACATTTAATGAGCGCACGGATTTATCGATAAACCCGAGGGAGCCACACATACACACACACATACACACATACACACGCTGCGATTTCCGCCTGTCTGAGACAGGGCGATGGTGCCGAGCATGAGGAAGATATGATTAGACACAACAGACAACACAAAGCATGAGAAAACAATCAAGACTCTCACGTGGGCTCGTACGTCTCATACTGTTATCTCTCTCTTTCCCTGCATACTCATTAACTCAACAGACAGGAATCTGCTCAATTCCGAGCATAATGTGACTGGTCTTTCCCACCCCACCCCCCCCGCCCCAAACACAGTTCGGATTTCAAGCTGATTTTTCAGAGGAGAAGACGGAGAGGGTCCAGGCTCCATATGCATAATATCCGTTCTGCCACACATGGGATCGTGCAGAACTGAGCGCAGGCTGGGGCGCAGCCATGCGCGGAAGTGTAGAGTGAGCAAGGTTTCGTTAATTAGGGAAGACTGGCGCTCAGACAGAGAAATGAAGTGGGTCTTCCTGCAGTTTTAAGGGTCTTTTTGTTGAAAGGTCTTCGTATTGACTGAGTGGGCCTATAAATTCAGTAGGACTCGGGGTGACCTTTCCTTCAAGCTTTAATACTCTGAACCAGAGCAGGGCAAATTGCCCTAATTACCCTCCAGGAAACGGGGCGTTTGGTACAATGAGCACGTGTGCGGGCACACACGTGGATGCAGATGTGCACTCTCACAAGTTTGCATACCTTTCTTTGTGCATTTAAAATGAAAAAGAAAAAGAAAAACAATACAATTAACTTCTATGTTGAAGTCATAACTCCATGCTGGCCTGTTTGACTGAATTTAAATAGCATAATTAAACCCATACTTTGAGTGTGGAACATTTCCATTGTCTTCTTCTGTCACTAGAAAGCTTTGAAGCACATCAAACAAACAACAGCAAAAAAAACAGCATTCATTGGAAACAAGTACCAGTCTCTACAATAACAAATGCTTATATATATATATATTTTAATCATTTTATCAAAAGCTGGATATATAGAGAGCCAGATGATGCTGTAGCAGGGGACCATTTAGTGCGGCAATGCCTAACAACCAATCATCATGCCCCGCTAAACCCCACTGTTCATGCTTCTATAGTGGCAAGTGGCAAAGAAAAACACTCAAACACTTTGCTTGCTGTGCGAGCCTGGTATAAAAGGCTGTGTTGATTAACGAGCATGCATCTTTTTGTACTGACTGCATTTGCATTATAGGGATGCGCTGTATGTTGTGGGAAGATAAATTAGCAGACAGCTTTTCTAAATGAGTAGAGCCTTAGTGATTTGCTCTGAATGTGGCTCTCTTGTTCTGTCTCTACTGAATATGCTGCTCCTCTAGACAGGTCTACTGAAGATTCCTGGCCCTGTGTTGTCCTCTGCTCTTTATTTTCTGCTGCATTGATGTGCTGTGTGATCCCATATCCCTGCTAATAACCTTGTTTTTTGGAAGCCCCACTCAAGATTAAGTTCTGGCATCAGACCTGGCATAAACAATGTAAATGGAACATCTACATTCCCCTTTATTAAGAAGAGAGCAGACTCTTTCACTCTCCTATTTATTGTTCAAATGAAAAACATGCTCTCTTGTTTATACCTTTTCATACCTTTACACTAAAAACAAATCTGTCAACTGGAAACAGGAGCTGAGAAGATGTGAGATGTGATTAACGAGGTGCTGACACAGTGCACGGAAACTAGATGCAGATAGCTCAGTTCAAAGGAGTCGTTTAAGGAGGAACTGAATATAAAGGTAGCTTAAATTTAGTGCCTATTCTTTGTAGTGCATTACTCTTTGTAGGCTTTAATGCTAGTTAGCTAACTAGTGCAGAGTGGTTTTTGCTATCTTTTTTTTTGAAAGAAAGGCAATTTAAGTCTAGCATCTATAAGCAAAAGTCTTATTCAGTGTAGCAGAGCAAGCATCAACAGACTCCCCCAAGTCTCCCCATGTTTCACAGAGTAAGTAGTAGTATAAATTACATTAAATTATGTGTGATGTGTGTACAGTAGGACCCCGAAATTTGCAGGGGTTACGAGCACCCACAAATTGTGAAAAACCGCAAATTTGTGATGTGATAAAAAAAATAAAAAAATTATGCCTAAAAATACCTATTTTTATAGTGTAAAACCTAAATATGCCCCTGAATATTCTCCCAAAACATTTTAATTTCATTTTAAACTCAGCTTAATACATTACCCTTAAAGAAAATGTAAAGGTAAACCTGTATACATACTGTACAGTGTACACTGAACTGCTGCGTCCCACAGTGCTAGAATATAAAATACCGATTTTACTCCATATACTGTACTGTAATATGTTACAAAATTAGTAAATTATATTTTTTCTTAATTTAGCTCTAAAATGCATGAAAAATTATATAATGTCAGGAAAAAAAGCTAAATAAAAAATACAGATGATATCTGCGGTTTCTGTGAATTTGTGGGGTTTCTGCAAATAATTATTAGTTTGGTTCTAAGAAAAAATCTGCGAACTCTGAACCGCGACTTCGTGGGGGAACACTGTATAGTAATGAATGTAATATTGTACAACATACTGTTGTTGGTGGCTAGGGAGCTCCTCTGGGACCAGAAGGTTGAGGGTTTGAATCCCAGGACTGTTAGTGGCACCACTGAGGTACCCTTGAGCAAGGAACCATCCCCACACACTGCTTCCCAGGCACTGCATTGCTGGCAGCCTTGGTTCACTTGGTGAATGGGTTAAATGTAGAGAAAGAATTTCACATTGTTCACACCATGTACTGTGCTGTGGTGTTCGTGTGTGACTATTAGGGGCCACTTTACTTTACTCTAGAGAGGTAGTTGGTTTAATTAGACCTATGGTAAGTAAGAAAAAAGATGAACATGTCTCAGCCACTCTCTCGGAGACACGGACACATACCTGTGTGTACTCTCACCTAGGGATGTGCCATATCCTTATTATGCACAGACTGCTATCACACTGACCTCTGGGGAAAGGAGTGGGAAGTGCACACTCGACAGGCTGGTTTTCTAGCAGGCACTGCCAGCTCCTTATTTCATATTGCACTCTGTCCATTCAGTGATATGCATCAGTTCAATCAAGTTAGTACTCTTTACTTTCTTTTTCTTTTAGATAGCTGCAGTCTCACCTTCCAGTGCGTTTCCTATGGACTTCAGGCACAAGCAGACATCTGAGGATGTGACCTTTTGTTGTTTGCCAGTAGGACCCAATTAAGTTGTGGATCTAAGATGGTTTTGTCTAACCTTTTGAACTCCAAGAACGCATTTTGCGTTCATTTTTGTAACCTTTAGTCTCAGACTCGTGACAGGAGTAACAAACATGCATGATACACATATCACTGAAATCGAGAAGACTTACCCTATATGATCATTTAAGTCCTGTTTTTGTGCTGTTGGGGGATTGTGTTTGACTAATTTCTAGAGGTCATTCTGATCAGGCAGACTGCTAACTTCTTCAGCAATAATAATGATACCAAGGAAGTTCAAATTCAAATTCTGTCTGGAAATAAGCACATATTTTTATATTGTAATAAGCCATAGAATGTCCCAGTTTGAAAAAAAATTATATATCAATGGCAATGGACCTTTACCCCACACATTTCTAAAGTTAAATCTCTCCTGAAAAATGTTGTCTTGTAGAAAAAAAAAAGGAAGTAAAATTTCACTAGGCAAAAACTAGAATTTGCTTATAAAAATGATATCAAGATTTTACTTGTTAGTTTCACATCAAATAATTACATAAATAAGTAGCCCAGGGTCTTCTGAAAAAAAAAACAACTAGAGGTATGAATGGCTAGCTTATGGAATTAAAATGTTATAGCCCAATAAATAAAGAGATGCAAAAACGCTCATAAATGGCCCAGAGTTCAAAGGGTTAAAGGCTCTCAGTTTCAGTCAGTGAACCTGACCAGTTTCAGAGTAAGGTTTTGTGTTTGTTAAGACACACAGTGACCTACATATGAATCATTCAAGCAGAACAAAGCACATCTAACTTAAGATCAGTACACTGGTGGTGCTGAATGCTGAGAGGTTGGATCACAGTAATCTAGGCACATTGCATCTTTTGGTGCTTTGCAGCCTATTGCTGTAAACATTTGTTACCATATCTTTTATTTCTGTACTCAGTGTGCCAAAGACAAGACAGTTTGACAGGCATAAAATTGTATTTTTGCACCAATAAGGTGATTCAAAGTGAAATATAAATAAATTAAGATTTTTGGACTGTACTGTGTATAGTATAAATATGCTGGTTTTCTCATTGTGTGAAAGGGTGAGGTAAGGGTAATTTCTTGGACGTCCTAACCATACATCTTCACTAGCCAATCAGGCCATATGAATAATGACACAACCCTTGAACGTGCTGAATAATAATATTTTAACTTTCAGTTACTAAATGAATATTGTTGTGTCCCAAATTCAGGTAGTGCACAATGTTTCAGTGGGACAGTCCATTATTTACTGTCCTCAACATGTTTTCAGTTTCACTATTTCTTGGCGGCTAGGGCTTAGAGTCAACTGGGATTTGAGTATCAAGAGTTGCATTTTGCCAACACCTGGAAGCACACATATTCTGCCATCGTTGTCTAGACAGCGTGTAGGAAAAATAAGCCCTTCAATGGGCTGGCTGGATTATGCTTGAGGCAAAGCAGAGAACAGCAAATGTAACATTTGTAACAAAAAGTATCTTACAATATATTTCTGTTGTCTGTGGGTATTGTCACATTTAAAGGCAGTGATTGGCAGAGCTCTGATCCAGTGGCACTGGGAATTTATAGTACTGTAGTCCAATGGCCTTAAGGGGGAGTCATATTTTAGGGAGAACAACGAAAGTTTGCCACTGATCCTAAAGTGCTTCCCAAGAGGACTGCCTTGTTCACTTGTACACTTCAGCCCTGTAAATAAATAAAATCTCAGTAAATAAAGCCTTAATTTCAGATGCTTTGCAAACTCCACATCTCTCCCATGTATGGTCAGTCTTCAGTCGTCAAGTCACATTGAAAGGACATCTTGTGAAAATGTGTGGGATCTCTGCATATTGTTAAAGAGTTGACCTCTGGCTGAGGGAGGTCATGTATTTAGAGATTGCAGGCCGATTCCTGCATCCAAGGCCTATTGCTCTGAAGCCACTATCCATCAGAGGAACTCCCTGAGGAAGATTTACTAATCCCCAAAACATGGCATTAGCGCCAGCAGCCTCTGGTGACCTTGACAGCTGTGAGAACAACAAGCCGAAGCAGCATTGTATCTGTGGAACGTCATGTGAATCATCACTAATGTGAATGCGCCTAGCCCAGAGTTCACTACTTCTGGCCTAACTAAAAAAAGACTGTTAATAAGGTCCCTAATTGAGTTATGATTTAACATAGTGCAGATTGTCTCTGCAGACCTGCTCCATGTTTCTAAAAGCATCTATTTCTTTTCCCAGGCCTGCAAGCCTTGAGAGTGTGGTGGTGCTTTATAGTTCCTGAATGGGGCCGTTAAAAACAAGGGATTTTCCTCACTAAAGTCGATTAGGAGTCACGGAGCGTTAGTGTCTGTGTGGACGGAGGTGCTGAATGGCTGTGCCAGCCCTTCTTGAGCAAGCTAAAACTTGAAGTAAACAGGGGTTAAGCCACTTCCTTTGGCCTATTGAGCAGGACCTGCTGTTTAGCATGTGGCTAGGCTTGGGTGAATGCAGGCTCAATGGTCAGGTTAATGTGCTCAATAACCCAAACACGTGTGACTGTGAACCAGAGTCCCGTTCACAGTGTAGAACTGTGTGAAAATTCTGGTGTGTCTATAGGCCCAAATTCAGTTATGCTAACATAAAATAATTAGAAATTTTAATAATGGTCTGTTGCTTCGAGCATTAAGCTTCTTTAACACTGTTAAGTCTATAATTTGCAATTGTACTACATTCATTTCTAGAAAGCACTGTTGTAAACTCCTTATTTGCCACATGGGTGCTGGAACCATTATAGCAGGGGTGACTTTTCAAAATTGAGTGAGACGTATAGCTCTGCATGCACCCCCACTCGGACGGCCCACATGCTTCCAGTGCCCATGATTTGCCATATTATATAAATGTTATTACAAAATTGAATCTATACACATGCAATTACATTTACATATATGTTCCATTGTCATGGGCGGAATATCCCATAAATAATAAAAGAAAGAAGAAACATCTTCTTAACTTATAATGACCATTAATGTTTTTTCACAAAATTTTGGATGATTTTTTCAGTGTAAATAAAAAAATTGTACAAAAATGAACCGTCTATTCTGAAAGTGACAAATTACATTCTGTATTGTCCGGCTTCACTCTACACTTCTAACTCTTAATTTATTTTTTTGGCCACGAAACAATTTTCATAAAATTCAAACCATAAAAATATTTTATTTTCTGTTGATTGCACTGTGCAATCTGCCAAACATTAACAACATATCAAGTGATTCAAGTCTTGTGCAGTTGTTCGGGGTCCCATTTTCCTATATCTCTTTTTATCATCTTTTTTAGCTCTGGTGTAACAAAAACTGAGGAAAATGTTTATGTACTACTTAACATTTAATGATAACGTTTCTTTGTAATTGTCTTGTAGATGTATGGTTTGTTGCAGTGAGCCATAACTGAAAAATAATGTATGTAAAAAATTTTATATACAGAAATAATTAACCCTTGGTTTGTTGTCATCCATTAGCCTTTAAATGTGAGCTTTTCTACAGAGCATACTTGAAGCTGCTCTCCAACTATCTTTTATTATTGTGCAGACCTGCCTAGGCAGTCAAAAGCAGTAACTGTAGATTCATGTGTTAAGTGGATCCAATAGTTTGATTTAATTTTTCAGCCTTTTCTCTCTCTTTCCTTTGTCTAATGTGTCTGAAAAAGCCACTCACTCTTGGCTCCCGTCCTTCAGCTTCTATATTTATGCTGCGCCTGACTGTCCTCTGTATAGCCTGGCTGATGGCTTGGCCAGGACCTGAACTCGTGGCTGATGAAAGAGCGGTCACGCTTGTGTTTGAAAGAGAATGAAAAGGAAAGTGAGAGAGTGAGTATCAATCACATCTCTCTGTAAGCCCCATTAGTGGCTGCCCCTTTTACCCCATATCCCATGCTGACCTGGAAGGCATGTAAAAATTGTCAGCCCTTCAGACAGAGTCTCCATTAAACCCCAAAGACAAATCCTGGCTTAGATAAGGGACTAAAAGGGGGTCTGCTTCAATTTACTCTTTTAAATCTGTCTATGATCCCATCACAGCTACAACAGGTGAAAGGATCACTATGTAAAGAGGTGAAAGGAGGATTATTTAGAAATATGAAAAGCAGAAACAGGTTGGGTTGCATGACATGATACCACCCATGTTGGGAGGCTAGCACGTGCTTCCTCTGAGTCACGTGCATTGTTTCAGATTCTGATTCTGTTACATCAGCTAACAGATAACTGAATGATAGCAAGACAAGGATCCATGTTACCCACCTAGAGAAAGATCAGTTGTGCTGTCTTAACCCTTAGAACTCAAAGTGTATTAGTGAAATCTTATTTCAACAGTCTAAAACAGTATAAAACGGGTGTTTGCTCTCCTACACACTCACTGTTTGCTGCTCTTTCTCTTGGTGCGCCACTGCATGGCTGCTCTCCCTCTATGGGTTTTTTCCCACCCACTTGTGGGTGGAAACTATACTAAAAGTTCTTTTTTTAGTTTGTTTCTAAGACCTAAAATAAAAGAAATTTGTGCATTTTAGTAATGCCATTTTCAAAAACCCAGTAGCGGTTATTATTACATGCTTTTAAATTACAATAACATTGGTTCTATGCGACATAGGAACAATGAATAAAGCTCAATATGACGTCTGGCACGTCGAGCATCAACACAAACCCTGAGGAACTTCCCTGTTAGGAGTTGTTTTACTGTATGACAACAACTTACCTTTTGATGCGTTTCCAGCATGGATCCATGCTGCTTGTGTTTTAAGACTTAACCTCCCAGACACAGGTGGCTGTGGCATCACCAGGACTCAAAAGCAAGGGTTCCAGATGATAATATCAGTGCTTAAACAGTGGGACTGTTTGGGAACTCTAAAAAAACTTCCAGTGAATGGTGCTTTGAAGAAGAAAATTTTAAGAATCTTTTAAAGAGTGCAGGGTGACATTTTCCATTATGCACTTGGTCCCACCCACTGTGAACTGGTTCATCCCATTGTGACTTCCTAATTTCATTGCTTAATAAACTGTCTAAAGCAGTCGTCCTAAAACCAGTCCTCCAGGCCTCGTAGATGGTTCACATATTATCTACATCTGTATACACTGTGCGTTAGGCTGGAGCAAAAACATGGAGCTTCTAGGGGGTTCTTAGAACGAGATTGAGGACCACTGATGTAAGGTCTTCAGCCCATCTCCTGAGTTCCTAACCTATGAGAGCCTGCTTGGCTGTACCTGCCCAGATATCAGGAAGAAATTTCTTGACTGAACAATTTTCCACTTTCCAATAAACACTTGAAATAAGAGGAGCCCTATAACAGTTTAAATACAGGATAATGGCAAGAACTGCACAAACAGTATGGACTAGGGCTATAACAGTACATGTATTCGTACCGAACCGTTACAGTACATGGGTCACATTTCGGTACATCATGTAGTCCCCGCACCGGACTCGCCGACTCCTGCTCCAGCTCCTGACCCTGGTCCGGTTCCCACGCCGGACTCGCCGACTCCTGCTCCAGTCACTGACCCCATTCCGGTTCCCGCGCTGGGTCCGTCGACTCCAGCACCTGACCCGGGTTCAGCTCCCGCGCCGGACTCACCGACCCCAGCTCCTGCACCGGTTATCGTGTCGACTCCTCAGGCTGCGGCCCCCCTGCCAGTTCCCACGCTGGCTCCCCAGGCTATGGACTCTCCAGCCCCCGCTCGGGTCGCCGCACCGGACTCTTGAGCCCCAGCTCCTGATCCCGCGCCGGTCTCCATACTGGTCGCCTCAACTCCTGGCCCAAAACCGATCTCCGCACCAGGTACTTCAGTCCCTGACTCAGCCACGACCCCGCTGGGAGTCCTGCATCTCCCTCCTCCTTGGCCGCGACCCCTGTCCCTACCTCGGCCTCCTCCCTACCTCGTACCTCTGTGTGGCAGCCATGACCTCCGCCGCCACTCCCGCCTCCACCATGGTGGATGGTCCTAGGCACCCTCTCCCTCCTCTGCCTGCTCCTGGGCGGGCTGGGGGTCTCCTCTGGGCACCCCAGAGTGGTGCCCTTGGGGGGGGAGTCCTGTCACGGTTCCGGTCCATGACCACTAGAGGGAAACCAAGACTTGGACATATATTAGAAACAGCTGACTCTGATCAGCTGTTATACTCACTCATTAGGGACTCATTAGTTGCCCTCTCTCCTATGTATTTAAACTGCCCGTGT
Source organism: Bryconaethiops microstoma (assembly GCA_037577275.1). Classification (NCBI taxonomy): domain Eukaryota; kingdom Metazoa; phylum Chordata; class Actinopteri; order Characiformes; family Alestidae; genus Bryconaethiops; species Bryconaethiops microstoma. Next base: position 11,744,830 of record JBBJLS010000023.1, read on the forward strand.
TCCTAGTATGAGCACGGAAGCATTTTGCGACCAAGTCCTCTACTCAACATACTCTATATCTACGCTCACTCTACTCTACTCTCTGTCTACCTTCTCTACACTACTCTCTATCTACTCATCTACTCCTCTCTCTTCTCAACCCTACTCTCTATCTACCGATCCATCTATTCCTCTCTCTGTCTCTCTATCTGATAATCTCCGTATCTCTCTTCCTACTCATTTCTCGCTCTGACTATTTACTTGCCTCTCTCTCTATCCTTCTCTGCCCTACCTCGTTTGCTCCTCTATCCCCTTTCCCTAGTTTTGGTCTTGCCGGGCCCTAGAGCCTTTTTCTGTTTGTTTAGTTTCTTTAATAAAGTTTATCATCATGGAAGTCTGCACCTGCGCCTCGCTTCTTTCTTCCAGACGTACATCCGCTGTGATAATTCTTACTGGGTAGCATTTCTCATTACTCATTACTCAGTTACTCATTACTCAGTTCTATGGTAAAGGTCGGTAGAAAAGGTCAATCAGTTCTATTTAAAAAAACTAATGAAAATTGATCAACAAATTTAGCTCATTGCAAAAGAAATCTGGAGAGATACATTTACAGTGATGTCTAGCTTATTTTGAGCTAATTTATTTTGCCATTTACCTCTAAATAGGTATAGACTTTAGAACATTAGGGTCCTGCCTGTGTCCCCTCCTCAAGGCCTAGGTTTTTGCAAATAAGATTAGATTGGATGACTTAAATGGCTTCTGTTTATGGAATCCAAGACTTTCTCATAGCTAAACCATTTTCATTTAAGCACCAAGCAGCCCCTCTGGCCCCAACAGATTAGCAGCTCTCCTTTATGTAAAGACAATTAATATTCATAACTGAATTTCATACTTTATTTAACCCGCACTGGCAAGGCAGAGTGTTTGTGTAATAATGACGGGCACCCAGGAGGCCTATTAATCCAGTGACTAATTCTGAAAAATCCACTTTCCCCATAGACACGCTCAAAATTCTAAGCTCTGTGTGTGTGTGTGTGTGTGTGTGTGTGTGTGTGTGTGTGTGTGTGTGTGTGTGTGTTTGTGTATGCATATACACACTTGCAAAGAACCAGAAAAAGAGTTGCCAGCTCTTCCTTTCATTTTAAACAATTAATAACCCTGAATGGTTTGCATAAGTGAATGGAGGAAGTTTGCTAAAATGCTTAATATTTCTTGGTTTTTGACAGAACTCATGGGGTGAAAAGTGTGACTTGGCACCTAATCCAGGCCTCGACAGCACCCAGCAAGTTCAAAATGTTTTGTTGTGTTCGAAATCAGATATTCAGAATATGTTTGCTCATCTGTGTAGAGCAAAGTTGTGGAGGTTTTCAAGTTCATCATCCATCACCTCTCAGTACTCTAGTTTGGAACTTGCAAGTAATTACTGTACTAGCATCCTTGTTTATTTGTTTACAAGTAGTAACATAATTTGATATTACAAATTAAACAGAAAATATGTAAATAAACATGACATGATAAAACGACTGAAGAGGTTTCATGCAAACCATTACGAATTTTTCAGCACTGCAGGGACATTTTTTCAGAATGTTTCTGCACATTTCTTCCATTTACAAGTGCTTTGAAACATCATTATGAGGAATAAGGCTGACACCTGTTTATGAAAATATTCACACATGCACATGCATTTTTGACTCTATGCTCCAGCCTAACAATTTCCATTACCTGCTGAATGATTTTCATAACAATTTTATAAATGGAACAAATGTCCAGCCCTTTAGTACTTTAGCAAAGCTTTGTTGTAATATAGTGTGATTTACTTATATTTACAACATCTTACGTTACATCAAATATATTGACATAGTGTATTAGGTGCCCATGCTGTATCCCTTTGTCTTGTCTGTGTCTGTTATTTTTTATGCGATATGTCCCTGGTCCATGTGAGTTTGTTCTTGTTTTGGTATATGTGCCACCTTTGCCCTGCCCTATTATTGTCATGTTCACTCGTGTTCTTGTCATGTTCCCCTCTTGTGAAGTTAGGAGACAAGACAATAAAACTCTTTTGTCTACCTTTGTCAGCGGCACAGTGGGCAGTGCTGTTACCTCATAGCAAGGTTTTGGTTCTGTTTTCTAGCTGGGGCGGCTGAGGATTCTTTCTGTGTGAAGTCTGCATTTTAGCCATGTTCCTGAAGGGTTTCTGTCGAGTGTTCAAGTTTTCTTCTCACAGTCCAAATATCAGTACATCAGTTGAAATAGTGATGCTAGCATCCCCACAGGTGTGTGTGTGTGTGTGTGTGTGTGTTTGTGTGTGTGTGTGTGTGTGTGTGTTTTTGCTTGTGCATCTTCCTTGCGATGGACTGGTGACTTGTCCAAGGTGATTCTTTGCCTTTTGCCCTATGACTGCTTGCATAGACTCCAGCACCCAGCATGACCCTGAATAAGAATAAGCACTCAGCTTATACATCTTGCTCTACACCTCTAACATTACACGTAAGTATGGTGTTTAAATTCCCTCCTGCATAATTCTGTCAACTAGTTATAGAGTTAATTTTGCCAGTAATTCTGCCACATCATCTTTTTGCCAAAGAAGTTGTCAGTGTCTTGCTTAAATCGTCCTGATACACTCACACCAAACATCATGAAGTGCTTCGAAAGGCTCATCATGAGGCACATAAAGTCACAGCTGCCCCCCTTACTGGACTCCCAGCAGTTTGTGTATCATCCCAACTGCTCAAGTGATGATGCCATCACCAGCACTCTTCACCTGGACCTCACCAACCTGGACAGAAAGACTCTCATGTGAGAATAATGACTGTACATGTTATGCACATTCGGCATTAATGAGCATTTAGTATGATCATTCCTGAGCATCTGATTGGGAAGTTAATATTGCTGGGGCCGATGTGCAAGATGTGATCACTCAGTAGAGATCATTTAGAGTAAAGTTCCTTGGTATTCACATTGCAAAGGAGCTCATGTGAAACTCTAACACTAACACCATCACCAAGAAGGCCTAGTAGCACCTCTGCTTCCTGCAGAGACTGAGGAGAGCAGAATGCACCCCAAAATTCCCATCACATTCTACTATAGAGAGCATTCTCTGTAGCTGCATCACAGCATGGTATGGAAATTGTTCCATTTGTACCACCTCACACCCATGCACACTCTCAAACAAACCCTGAAACTTCTTCCTTCTCCTAATGTAATGCATATACACACTGAACTGTTCTGGCTGAAACAAACAACTTACACTCAAACCTATCACTCTAAATACCTTTTATTTATTATTTTCTACACACCTGTCCACCATTATTTGCAGTTATTTTTATTTTGCTATCTACCTTCATATTTGCATTTTTGCACATATAACAACTCTGCTGCTTGAATACATTATCTGTCATAAAACTATATTCATTCAACTGTAGCTGTTTTTGTCAAATGTACTAAATTTCTTGTACTGTTGTTTTGTAGTCTTGTGAAGTTCTGTTTTTGTTGTGTCGCACCATGGTCCTGGATGTATTGTTTCACTGTATACTATGTATGTGGCACTTGACTTGAGATAGAAACATTGGCATATTTAAATGGAGATTTCATATTTTTTTTACAATCTGTTTATTATTTATATTTTGTGAGTTGTTCCTTAAATAAATGAATTACATTTCCATTTATAAGCAGTGTTTTACAGCTTTGTGTGTGCTGCATTTGGAGGAAAAATCACTGGAAGAGGTTTGTGGAGAGAAAGCAGAGTGTCGTCACGGCCTTGTGATAATGGTGAGAGTACGATGTTCATTTAGGAGGTAAATGCAGCGTGCCTGAAAATTAATGTTTGCTCCATAGATATGCATGAACCTTTCCCCACTAATTGCTGCCTAGTGTCCATGTGTGTGTGTGCTATCCATTGAATTCTGATGTTTTGTTTCTGAGCTACCCACTATAAAACATGACTCAATAAAGCCATTGTTTTCTCCTTATCACTTCATCCAGATGGCCAAAGACTCCCATTTACACACACACACACACACACACACACACACACACACATGTTTATAGAAATCTTCCTACACCCTTAAAAACTGGTCCTTCATAAGTTCTTTATTAAAGGCAACAATTTTATGTGGAACCAAGGCACATCAAAGAACCATATGTTCAAGAGAAATTGTTTTATATGCTGTTAGTAAACATTTATATGCTGCCCAGTACATTTTAACCTGTCAAAGGTGCAACCTTGTCTCTAAACTCAAATTGTGTTCATAAGATGTGAAGGTACACTCAAGTGTAAAAAAGTGTAAAGTGACCATTTTTCCCATGCATGAACACACCACAGCACACCGTGTGAACCATGCAAAATTGTTCTCTGCATTTAACCCATTCACCCTTGTGAAGCAGTGGGCAGCTGACGATGCAGCATGTGGAGCAGTTTGTGGGGATGGTCCTTTGCTCAAGGGTACCTCAGTGGTGCCAATTGCAGCCCTGGGGTTAGAAACCTCAACCTTCTGATCACGGGTGCAACCTCGTAAACAATCGGCTACCAGCTGTCTCTGTACTCGGGAAAATGGGATTATTTGTACTTCTCACAACTTTTATTCAAGCAAAAAATAAAATAAAAATGTATATACTTGTTTTAGGAGACATTCTATGGAAAAAGCCAAATCAAAGGAAAACTCCATGGAAAACATTTTTACTCCATGGTCCTGAGCAACAAGACTTTATCTAATGTGAAGTAGTATTCTAACCACAGACCAAATATGACACAAAATATTGTAGCGTAGGAAGTTGAGTAACATTAGCCAGCGCCCATAAGGCAGTGCTTTTTGAAACAGACATGGAGGCAAGACAAGGGTTGCTCTTTCACACAAGGCAAAATGCTTTTTACCTTTAAGACCCACCTTGTGCAACTTCCAAAACTAACCTCCAAAATACACCTAACCCAAAACAACACAGGGAGAATGTATGGCACACAAGGTCGCTACTCTTTGCTTACTGATGCCACAATACAATAATTACCATGTAATTCAAAGAATTTGTATTCAGTTGTATTATGCACTGTGCATTGTGATTTTTGCTATTCTCATAGCCTATACACATGCCTTAATGTGTGCTAGAGAAATAAAATAATTTAATACTGTCCAATAAAACAGAAAGAAAAATGTTATATTAGGTCATTAACATTTGCTTACCCATATGTTTATTACTGCCTGTTCCTTTTTATTCCCACCTCAATAGATTTTTTCTTTATTGTTAGGAACAAGACGTTTTGCCGAGTATGCCATAGGTCTTCGCACAGCAGCTGAGAGTGGATGGAACTCACCTGCCTTGCTCAAATGAGAAGTTGGTGGAACTGTCCTGCTAGCATGAGCTAGCTACTCATGTACCAGTGTAAGAAGTTCTCATTTTCAGTAGCACATCATACACATACACAAACACACATACATGCGTACCTAGCTACAGATATACAATTACCGGAACTTCCTCCCCATCCCACGCCTTCGGTGCTTTACCCCTAGTGTGGGTAGGCAGGTCCGTATCAGCGCCTTTTTTAGCTGCAGGTCTGGATGGCTGTCACCTACATTGGACTACCTCCACATCCCCTCTCCCCTATCCCCTGTTGCTAGTCATGTCTTAATGATCATGTGTTTATGTGCTTATTGCTGAGGTGTTTTTTTTCTGCTCTCACACTGCCCTACTTGAGGGACAGTCTAGGAGGAGCTTTTTTCTCTCCTCCTCTCACCTCATGTATTCTATATTTTCTTATTTTCCTCTGCTACCTCTCGACTGACCTCTCTATCCCCCCAAATGTGATGTTTGTGTATATGTATGGTCGGAGGGGCTTAAACAATTTCCTCCGGGATAAATAAAGTATTCTGATTCTGATTCTGATTCTGATTCTTATTCTTCTTGCAAGTTTCCACATTCCACAATCTAACTCTCCACATTTAGGTAATCAAAGCCATAATTAGATGCAATGGGATCATTTAGGGTTGGACCTAAATATCTGCTGGCTTTCCAGGAGGAGGGTACCCTGTTCTCAAAACTCCTAGACTGTATTGATTCTTCCCTCTAGACCTTTTCCTTTTCTAACCCCATAAACCACTGTGTTGTCTTAAAGCACAGAAGATGTGGTGGTAATCTCCTCACCTAAGACTGTCCTTAACTGAAGGTTCATCTGTCAAGAGTTTATCAGTGACAGAATGGGTAGGGCTAGGAGTTCAAGCTCTCTTATCATAGAATAGCTCTCTTGCGGGCCTATCGGAAGGATGAGAGATGGTGAGAGTGAGGCCATAGGCATGGGTGCGGGTGAAGGTGAAGCCCTGTACTTTGTCAGCCATCACAGTAGTGCTTCTCCACCCCGTGGCCTGAGATTCATCTCCTCTTGTCTTAGCTAAGCCACATAATGCCATGGGTTTCTGCTCCTACGGATCGTGTTTTGTAATGTTTCAGCCTAACCTCCTGAGTTTAATTTTTTTAATAGCCCGTGTGTATAGTTCTGTGCCCTGTCTGAGTCCTTCCATAATGTGCTAGATACTTTTAGTGCAAATAGTGTGTCCTGCAGTAACTTTTTCTATGTGATGTCATTTGTGTTGGGCTGTTTGTAGTGTGTAGCTAAGGATTTTAAAACATCACAATAGTAACTAGGCATGTTATGTTATTTGCTGACGTTGGCAATCACTGCATTTAAATTTACATTGACATTTACACTTACATTTATGACATTTAGCAGACAGGAGGTGACATGAGGTACCACACTGTCATTTGCATATAGCACTTTAAGTTTTCTTCCAACCTTAAAACCAGGTGTAAGGTTGAGTTAGAGTCTCAAAAGACATGTTGTTTAATAATGGTAGCAGACACAATGGCGAGACTCCCAGAGAATGTTTCAGTGGTCAAGAATTTATCAACACTGCTGTCTCAACACTGGCTAGTCTTCAATCTTCCTAAATTCTCATGCACCACATCTCTACTACAGAACCTTCACTGGCTCCCTGTGGCCGCTTGCACTAAGTTCAAACCCTTAACACTTGCCTTCAAGGCCAAGAATGGGCTTGCACCTCCTTACTTGTCTGCACTGATCAAGCAGCGTGTCACTTCTCGTCCTCTCAGAGCTTCGAGCACCGCTCGACTTGAACCTCTGTTGCTCAAAAGAAGAGGATGACATGATCAAGATTCTTTTCAGTCTTGGCCTCATGGAACGAAGTCCCTCTTGCAATTAGATCTGTGGAGTCCTTCGCTGTCTTCAAGAGTCGTCTGAAGACCCACCTCTTTAAGGAGCATCTTGGTGACTAACCAGTCCTCTCGCTCATCTCTTATACATCTTTTCCTATATATTTAACAAATCCCTCAGGAACTTACCCTCTTAACTGTTCGTCCTTACTATTCTGTATTAACCTCTGACTATTTTTCTCTTTGACAGGGTTTGTTAAGGTGTGTAACTTAGCTAGCAGTAAATTGGTTAAAAGCAGATGTTGATTTAAGTATAGCTTTACAGGTATGAAGAACAGACTACTAAAGCACTGATGTACGTCGCTCTGGATAAGAGTGTCTGCTAAATGCCGTAAATATAAAAGTAAACATCTCTTCATCACTGAACTTTAATTTTCTGTTGAAAATACAGCACCTGCACCTTGCTTTTAAACTCAAGCTTGAAATAGACCTTCAGTGTAAATTAATGCAGTGTAAATATGAAAATTAATGCAATGATTTAAACTAGTGATCTTTTACATGTAATTTTATCAGCCTCCCCTAAACAAACCTAGGTAAATGGCATATATCTGCATAAACATTCATAAAGGTTTTTTCCAGCATCCATTGTCATGACACTTTCTGTGGGAAGATCGCATATAGCAGCCTTTGTAACAGATTCTTACTTGGGAAATCGTCAAAAAAGTCGTCAAAGAAGGCTTATAAACATGTTAGCTGTCAAGACAGCATGTCATAACAATTACTAGTAATGAAGTCATGATGCTTATATTACTGATCAATATTTGTTACGACTAATGATAACTGAGTGACTTCTGCTATTACAGGGTTACAGCATGGTTATGTCAATGTTATAGCAAAGTTTAAATAGTGTTTAAGTAGTGTTACCCGGATTTTTGATCAAGCTGATCTACCAGCTTAACCATCTAAACCAGTTGACCTGCTTCTTGTTGGATCTCCTGCTTTTCAACCACCTTGACCATTTTAGATGAGCAAGAATCTAGCTAATGACTTTCAGAAATCAGCTTAGACCATCTGAAAACATCTACCTTCAAAAACTGACTGAATTTATTTTTCTTAAATCAGCAACATAAACGTGGATAGCTAACATTCTGTAAACAGTAATCTTAACAAATAGGGTAGCTAACTAATAAATTGAGCTAACAGTGTTAAAATTAGTTTGGTAGCTAGTTTTTGATAGGAGTTTTTGCATAATGCCACTTCATACAAAGTTTCTAATGACTCCCTTAATAGAAAAGAAAGCAAAAAGATTTTAACTGGCCATGTATTTTTTGTAGTTTTGGGCTGCCCTCTGTTAAGGTATTTTTTCCTGTTTTTATTGGTTATCTCAGAAAATAACTCATTAATGTCTGTGAAAAAGGAAGTGGTCTTCAGATCCACATCCTGCCTGTCAGAGGGGTGATTAAAACTGAACTATGAGGACTAAACGTGCGGCCAAGCAGAGATTCAGCTTTGTTTTATCAGCTGTGAATAATTGGGATGTTATTATGTGAGGGTTTATTTGGTTGTAATGATGCAGAAAAGTGAGCCCTGCATTTAGACAGATCTACAGACAGCAGGCAGACTGAACCCCCGAGACGCTACAGACTGGGAAAAAGTGTCTCACACTCTGTGCAGCATCTCTGTGCAGCAACCAATGGTGTGGAGGCCTTTAGGGCTGCAGTGTGTGAGAGGGAGGGTCTGGACTTGGGTGTTTCCCATAGTTATCCCTCTCTCTCTCCCCATGTCTCTCTCTCTCTTGCTGGTTTATGTGCAGCATTACGGTCTTCCTGCATGCAGTGTCATAAAGCAGTGGCTCTGTAATTTACCTATTTCTCCTTCTTTATCAGATTCTTTCTTTCTTACAATTATTTCTCTCTCTTTCTCTTTCTCGCTCTCTCTCTATCTCTCTCTCT
>JBBJLS010000023.1:11785826-11798242 GCA_037577275.1 Bryconaethiops microstoma
AAGCTCTCTTTTTCTTGTTCAGTGTAGCTTTAATGTCTTTGGTTACCCAGGGTTTATTGTTGGGGAAGCAATGAATGGTTTTTTTGGGAACAACAGTGTCCACACAGAAGTTGATATAATCTGTAATGCAGCCTGTCAGATTGTCAATAATTCATGAGGATTACAGAGAACATCCCAGTCCGTTGCCTCAAAGCATCCCTGTAGAGTCTCCTCTGTCTCCCATGTCCATCTTGTAACAGTTTTTGTAACTGCAGGTTGTCTCTGGACGGCAGGTTTGTAGAGGGGCTGGAGGTGGACATGGTTGTGATCAGCCCTACCCATGGGAGGGAGAGGGAGAGGGATGGAGGTGTATGCATCAGTAGCATTGGCATAGAACAGGTCCAGTGTTTTATTGTCTCTGGTTTTGCAGTCCACGTATTGCTTAAACGTGGCAAGATCGGCCATCTTATTCACCAGCAATCTGACGTTAACAGTCACTACTGACGGGAGAGCAGGATTAAATCTTTTCTTCAGTCTTCGAGCTTTCCCGGCTCTGCAGCCATGGTAGTTCCTCTTGGTCTCCGTGGGGATGTTGTGCTGAAAGCTGGCGTGACTGTGCTGTCGGAATCCCAGCAGCTGGTCCCGACTGTAGACAAAGGAGCAGCGTGGCGTCGCGGTCATCGCGGAGGAATTGAAGAATTGCGTTTCCAAATGGATAAAAAAATTACTTGACTGTGCAAGAAGTATAAACTCAAGACTTAACTAAGTAGAAAAACAAATATATATGGGAAAAACAGAAGAAAGAGGAAAGTAGCTTAAAATGCAGAGAGCATATAAGACAGGCTGCCTTCCGAAACGGCGCCGGAAGTGTGGAGGTACCGAGTAATAGAGTACTGAATGAGGGTACACGTTTTCAGGAACAGTCCATCACCCGCAGTTGCAATCTATGGGCTCAGGAGGGCATCTCAGGATCAGCATGGTGACTGTAGCATCCGTCGCTTTGTGGAACGACATTTTTATGTTGATGACTGTCTTGTGTCATTTCCATCTGATGAGGAGGCCACTGTTGTCCTCAAGAAGGCCCAAGAAACATTGGCTACATCCAATCTGACACTTCACAAGATTGCTTCTAATAGCATTAATGTAATGAGAGCATTTTCCAACAAGGATCTTGCAAGCGGCCTAAAGGACCTTGACCTGGGAACTGATTTCCTGCCAATGCAGCGAAGTCTGGGATTGAGCTGGGATATATCCACAGATAAGGTTACCTTTCAGGCATCTACAACCATGAAGCCTTACACTCGTAGAGGGGTGTTATCAACAATAAACAGCTTATACGACCCGCTCGGGTTGGCAGCTCCAGTCAGCATTCGAGGCAGAGCTTTGTTGAGAGAGCTTACCACAGAGGTATGTCAGTGGGATGACCCTTTTTCAGAGAATAAGCTTCATGTATGGCAAGAGTGGGAAAAATCCCTTAAAGAATTGGTAAACATCAGGATATCAAGAACATACACCTCCATTTCTCTCAGCAGTTCTACAAGGAGGGAGCTGTGTATATTTTGTGATGCATTTATGCTAGTCATTGTGGCCGTTGCCTACATTAAAGTTACAAATGCAGAAGGCCAGAGCAAACTTGGATTCGTGTTTACGTCCACCACAGCCAGACGTAACTATAACCAGACTCGAACTCTGTGCAGCAGTTCTGGCTGTGGAGATAGCAGATATTCTTTTAGCTGAGATGGATCCCCGGTTCCAATCTGTGAGATTCTTCACAGATAGTAGAGTTGATCTCGGTTACATTCGTAATGAATCCAGGAGGTTCTATACTTATGTAAGTAACCATGTGCAGAGGATCAGGAAGTCATCCTTACCAGAACAATGGAACTACATTCCCACAGACTTAAACCACAGACCTTTCTTCAAGATCTGTTCCTGCAAGCACCTTGATGTCTCCTTCCAATGAGACAACAGCAAGAGTGATTGTCAAGGCTGGCACATGTGCAAAGATCTTAGCCCAGAAGACCATGATAAGGCTAAGATGGTCATCATACGTAGTCTTCAATTCAAGGCATTCCCTGAGGGCTCCGCATGTATTCAGGCAGGGAAGGAGATTCCTAATCAAGGCCAGCTTCTAAGGTTGTCTTATCTGGATGATGCTGGTTGCCTCAGGGTAGGAGGTCGTTTGTCACAAGCCAGTCTGGAAAGTGACGAAAGAAACCTACTTATAATTCCTAGTTGTCACCATGTAACTACCCTTCTAGTACGACACTACCATCAGCAAGTACAGCACCAAGGACGCCACTTTACTGAGGGTACAGTATGGTCAGTTGGCCTGTGGGTCATCGGTGGAAAGCAGTGTGTGAGCACTGTGATTCACAGCTGTGTAACCTGCTGCAAGCTCAGATGAAGAACAGAGACACAGAAGATGGCTGACTTACCTGACTTACCTGCGGAGCACTAACCCTCCATTCTCTTATGTTGGGGTCGATGTGTTTGGGCCTTGGACAGTCACTTTTCGTCGAACACTGGGAGGCTATGCTACCTGTAAGCAATTTTCAACTGTATGAGTACTCAAGCCATACACATTGAGGTGATGGGGTCAATGGAAGCTTCAAGTTTTATTAACGCGTTGCGGCGATTCCTCTCCATTCATGGTCCGGTAAAACAGTTGAGGTCTGACTGTGGGACTAACTTCCTGGGTGCATGCAAAGAGCTTGGTATTAACTCAAGATAATCACAGTGACAATGGATGTATATGGGTTTTTAACCCACCTCATGCTTCCCATATGGGTGACAGCTGGGAATGCATGATTGGGGTGACATGGCGTATACATGACTCAATGCTTATGGGTATTACACATCAGAAATTGACCCATGAAGTGTTAACAACCTTCTTGGCAGAGGTACATTTACATTTACATTTACGGCATTTATCAGGTAACAGCCATAGTCACTTCACGACCCCTCATCCCAGTATCCACGGACCCAAACTTTCCACTTATCTTGACACCTGCAACCCTTCTCACCCAGAAAGTTGGGGCGCATCGATACCTTTAGGTATCTTCAGTGAAAGTGACCTGTTTAAATGCCAGTGGAGACAAGTGCAATATCTTTCCAATGTTTTCTGGCATCGGTGGAAGAACCAATACCTTTCTACACTTCAGGAGCACAGGAAATGGCATTCAGCAAGACCTAATCTGCGAGAAGGGGACATTGTGTTGTTGAAGGACAGTCAAGTTAAGAGGAACCAGTGGCCCATGGGTATGGCGGTAAAAACATTCTCCAGTCATGATGGAAAGGTGAGGAAAATAGAAGTTAAGGTAGCATCTGGGGGAGAGTGCAAGACCTTCTTGAGACCTATAACGGAAACCACACTTCTCCTCCCAAACGCTATTGACAAAGACATTGAAGAAAAGAGGCTTGATTCTGACGTCTTATAGACACCAGGCGGGGAGTGTGTTGGCAGGGAATGACTCCTGCCAGCAGGTGGTGCTATTGTTTCTTTGTATATGTAGTTTTGTATGTAATAGTTAGACAGGAACCACATGCTATATGTTTAGTTTTAGCCATCAGAGATAGAGGTTACATCTCTCTTGACTTATCCACATCCATCCTTCTTTGTTCTTCCTTGGAAAGCATTGCCTGTGAGTATTCTGATTTTAACATGTTCCAAAGATGACAATTTGTGAGAACAAAGTGTTTTGGGTTTGGGTTTGTGTTGGCTGTAAATCTGCATGATGGCTATATGTATTATTTTGGATATTTATTACTTTTTATTTTTGTTACTCATCTTACAGTATTAATGGGAAGACAAGTAGCTGTATTTGTGTGAATTATATAATTTGTGAAATATCATTTCAGTGTTTATTAGCTAGTAATTTCATGTTTGTATTAGTGTGGGCTGTATGCTTGGTGATGTTTACATTCAAACCTTTCTCCTCTGTTAGAGAAAATGAGCCTTTCTCTTTTTTGTCCTTTGCTTTAGTTTCACTCTGTGGACATCTGAAGGTAACGTCAGATGTCTACAACAGGTGACAGGTGTAAAGGACACTACACCTGTCACCTGTTCAAGACTTAATCTGTCTGCCTAATTGTGGTCAGTTCAAGCAGTGAGGGCAGAACAGGTACAAAGGAAGGCAGAGTCGAACTTATGAATCAGTATGCTCCCATCCTGAACTGAAAACAAGACTAACTTAAATACAAACAGGAGGGAGCATCCAGATCCAATGAAACAGAGTTAATAATTAAGGTTAATTCTAACCGGCAGCAACCAATTAACCTAATGCCGGCTAGATGAGGCCACGCTTAAGAGGCCGATGAGGCCAGTGCAGAGTCCACTGGCACCCTCCAGCGGGCGCCAAACAGAACCGTGACAGTTTCGGTGGGTTTTCATTTCCTTCAGTTTAATTTCCCTTGATTCTGATCATTCGCTACTGAAGATTCAAAAGAAATCTTAGAGAGATCTTAAAAGTTTCATGTGTTACATTATATTATTACGATGCTCCTGATGACCCTCGTTTTTTCTCGTCTAAACTGATATTCAGGTTGGAAAATGCGAAGGTAAATGTTACTGATTACGAAAAGGAAGAGGTTTTTTTGAGGACATTTATAGTAAGCTGGCAATCAACAAAATCTTTCAGGAACAACATCACATGTAGTTGCGAAGGGAATTTTAATTTTTGATTACGGGAACTACTCTATACATGGTGTTTCAGATCCAGGACAATTTGACGTAGCTATGTCACTTTTTAACGAGCATTACTCAACTGTAGCCTAGATTCAAAGAATGAACATAGCTTATCTCAGCCTATCCACTACCTGCTGTTCGGCCATATGGCCCTGTTTACTGACTTTTTTTAGTCCAGTACCCTCCATCATGTTGTGATTTCATACACAGAATCCCATATTTCATAACGACATGGATTTACATTATTCCTGCTACTCTCCGTACTTTCATGGAGTTACTCAGCATATTAACAGTACCATTACACTAACATTAAACTTGATTACTACCTTCGGATAAAAAGTTTGCTGTGTTGTAAGAAGAGAAAAGCTCTTTGCAAGGATGGTGATAGAAACCAGGGATAATGATGTATACTGTGCAAATATAGCTATTTGATTAACTATCCCCCTACACCTGGATCATTAACTTAGACATGTGTTCTGGAGTTATATATGTGTTAGATGTGTCTAAATCCAGTCATGGAGGGCTGGTGCTCCCCCTTCTCCAACACATTCACTAAACCTGGCAATTAAGAGGTGAGTTAAACCAGGTGTCTTTGAGCAGAGAATTCACCATATGTTACCATTTTGCGTAATAACTTTCTGTGATGTAGGTTTTAGAGGTATTAAATGCTTCAGACATCTGGTTTCTATCACCTCCACAATAACAGTTCAGACTCCGAATAAAGCATTCAACATCAAACCACTTACAATGACATGTGCATCTTAACCATGTACATTTTATTTGTTTATTACTATTTCTTCTCTTTTAATTATTTCATAGAAATTCTGTTGAAAAAGATACATTCTGTTGAAAGGGAGGACTTTAAACAAATAATCTTTGTTTTGTTTAGAAAAGGTACTGACCATGCAGTTACATTTTATTTTTTATTTTATAGAAAAAGCATGCCTCATATTTTTGCCATGCTTATTCTTAAACAAGTGGAAAAAAGTCAAAAGTGCAGACATGAAGAAAGTAAAGAAAGTAAATCAAATACAACTCATCTTGCAACTTAGAATGTAATTAAATATGTAGTTACACAAATACTAGAATACTATTACAACAGTATAGCATAAACATGTGTAATTACTTGACTTTTAAGGGACATTGACATTATTTGCTCTGTTTAATTCATTGCATTTGCTTCTATGTTTATCATGTAAGCTTCAGTAAAACAATGTCTCTGTGGCTCTAAATTCAGAATTTATAGTGAGTTGCACAAACACTTGAACATGGTCATGGGGCTATGAACACTATTCTTTGCAGAGAACAATCCTTTGACCACTATTGATGTGCCCAGGGTCCTACTGTGACTGTCAACAGCAGTGTCTCGGCAAATTAGAGTCCTCCACACCTCCCAAAAGACAGAGGAAGAACAAGTAAACAAGCTCAAAGAAAGCAAAGAGATTTGTTTGGTCTTTATTAGTGTTATGGGAAATAAAAAACGAGCCATTACTGTTGCCTCTGTGACAAACGATTATTATTAAAACTTTTAAACAACTTCCACTTTGGAATATTTTCTGATTATTCACCTCTTCTCTTTTCACTTCTCTTTGACATTTCAAACATTCAGTGTTCTTTTTGGTAGAATCCAGGATATCAGGCTATCAACTGAATGATTTAGCAATTCATTAAATTATATTATTCTATAAAAATCTGACAAGGTGAGTGGACTTTTTTTAATAGTTCATCCTGACCTTTGGTGCATGCTGGCTGGATAATGTCACTGGTGGTATGCTGTATTAATAAAATTATTTACAAACAAAGCCTTGGGGAGTGAGCTTGGTTTTGATGCAATTAAAGTGCAAGATAGAGCATGACCTTTATGACCGGGTAATATTTACTTTTATTCTCTGGGGGCCGCAATTAAACAGGCCAACATCTTAATATAGTTGTGACCTTTCCCCTCCCTGTCTCTAAATATTCATTAAACTGGAAAGAAAACGTTCCTTTGTTCAGCCTGTCTGAATTTGTATTTGCAGGATGGAAGTGTCCTGTATGCTTTGTGTAAGAGCTCCACACAGGAACAGACTCAATTGAAACAAAGTTATTAGCTTATTGTCTGATGGAATGACTGGAAACTGCGAAAAGTCATGCTCAGTCTCTGGCATCAAAGGCATTGGGTATTGCCTCTGTCAAACACTTTTACCAGTACAGAGCAGTATTTTAGCAAATTACTGAAAAAGGCGTTCACATTCAGTAAAAAAGAGACAGAAAGTGTACTATGGCTGGTAGTCGAAAACTCTTGGCACATAGTACATGCGTACACCCTGAACTGAGTAATTGGGATCAACTTGAGCTAGCTGAGCGGTAAAACATGGAAATGATAGAAAAAGACAAAGAACCTCTGTGTGTATTCTCTGCTGGCATGAACAGGCAGGGTTGTACTGGCATCTGAATAAGAGGGCCAGACCAAACTATTGCATTGGGGATGAGAGAGGCCTGGCAAAACATTTCAGCTGGTCCTGATGATGGAGGTCAATGCTTAGTGAGAGTCATTAGTGTGCTCTGGAGGCTGGGAACAAGTGGCAATGGTTAGTCTCAGAAAAACGCTTCATCTGTAGATGGTCCCATGGTGAAAATGATCAGATCCCCTTATACATTCCAACTCTGCCAGACTGTATCATTATAGTCTATTGCCTCTGAGACAACAGCCTGAGTTACTATTTCTTTCCATAAAACCACATGAACACACACACACATGCTAGGGTGAGGAACTGAAGGTCAGAGAGGAAACAATTGCTGGTGGAGCGAAAAATATGTCAAATTAATCCTCAATAGAGAGCCAGAGAGTGTGCGAGAACAGTTCATGTCACCGTATGAGCTAAATCAATAGCAATAATACATGTCTACAGTGTGCTGTACCAATACTGCTTCGGGCCAAATGCGGAGTTCATTTTTTGAAGCCACTGCAAAAAGAGGTTGGAATTATTACATTGTTATTTCTGGTTCATTGACACCTTTCAGTTCCAGTTCTGCATTGACAAATTTTGTCATGGTCTGGAAAAGTCCTGAACATCATCACTTAGTTAAGTTATGTTTTACACTAGTTTTGTTTTCATTCTGAATTTTGCGAGAGCCTATCTTCTATAAATCTTATCTGGGTATCTGGTGTCAGTAGGAGTTGGTCATCAATCCCTGACCACATTATAGGGGTCATCCACAATAATCATGTAAACAGTTAGAAACAGGCAATTAAAGGATATTTGCACTTTGTTGGAGCCTCATGATTGATGTATTGCCAATTTTCATCTGCACAAATGCAACTTACTATTACACAAATAAATTAGACATATAAGACACCATAAGTTAGGTCACACCAGAGGACATTGTGGGAACAAGAAGATGCCATTCTCTCCCCTACAATTTAAAGTGATTACTAGATTCTTGAAAATTATTCCCTTAGTATTAAATGAGACCATTTCACATGACACCTTTTGTTTCATGACAGTTAGTTGATTCAGGGTGATTCCATGCTTGTTTGTCAATACCCAGTGTGCAAAATATCCCATGGTAATCAGGGTGTCCCTCTGTTCTCTTTATTCCTTCTTTGTTGATTCTTTATTTTAAATATCAATGAAGAGAATTTTATATTGTATTTTCATTTTACTGTGTTAAATCTAAAATCGAGACATCCTTATCAGTCTTTGGATAAGGAATGGCTAAAATACCTCTTTCTCAACCAACCTTTCTGTTTTACAAGTATTCCACACACAATACTTCAGCAGACCTACTGTAAGGTTCAGAATGCTTGTCAGAAGTAATCATACCTAATTACAGTTTCTGTTGCTTTGCTGTTGCTATTTAACACTAAAAGAAGAAATTCACCATTTCCAGGGTAAAGCAGGCTAAAATAAAATACTGTAACAAAAAAACATTTTAAAAGACACCACAATACATTCTTAAGCTTTATGTTAAATGTTTAATTTTGAGACAAAGAGTTAATCAAAAAGTCCCAGTCCATCCAGGACCTCACCATGTTTCACTCCATGTATATACGATAGGAATGGATAGGTACAGAAACCTTCAGTAGTGCAATCATTTCACAAGGGTCTGAAGAGTAATTTTGATAACTGAAATGACAACTCTTTGATAACTTGCATACAGTGGCAAATAGCGTGCTTGTACCTAAAAGGCTAATTGCTACATTCCCAGGCTCATGACATTATTATGATTCATAGTATCAAACAAAAACCTGGCTTGTAAGGTGATTTTGATCTTGAAATGATGTAAGTAGCTTAAACTATCTCTTAACAAACACTCAGACTTAACTGCACTACTGTAATCCTGTTATATCAGAGTATGAATCAATACTAGATAAATTACTATTGCGTGTATTGTTAACTTGTTATTACACAGTTATTAGACAGCTATTACTTTTATAACTTCTTTTATTTTAATTAAGTCCTGAAAGGCACATGCTATTGTTTTTTTTTTTTTCCTGATGCACTCCAAAGAGTGTAAAAGCACACATTAAATAAATAATGTATGTTTCAGTTTGCTAGATGCCTGGATGTGTTGTTCAATAACATTTTGAGATAGGCTCTTCCACGTAATGGAAGAAAAATAAGTGCTTTAACACATAAGCTGGGATGAATGGTTGCTATAAGTAACTTGGCGATGCATCTTTGAAGAAACTGATATTGTTGCTCAGCTCACATACACTCAAAAACTCTTCCACTACAGGGTCATGCCTGAAGGGTATGAAGATAAGCCCTACACCTGCAACTCATATCAGTGTTTTAGAGCATTGAAGCTAAATGTAGAAAATCATTTTCACAAAAAGAAAAGAAAAAGGAAAAAGTTAATAGAGGTGAGGGGAAATTGGAAAGGACTGTAGTCAAGCATGGTGTGGCACTAAATTAATCCAGCCAAGGAAAAGGGCATTTGAGAGAAAGTCTGACTGAACCTCTCAGAGCAGCGCCACTTTGTTTGGCTATGATTTAAAAGCCAAGCGAAACACAGGAAAAACAAGCAGTGAATAATAAAGAGCGTGCCCACAAAGTATAAAATGCACTGGTGTAAAAAAATGTTTAAAACGGGCTTTTGACCTTGTGGAGATTCAC
Source organism: Bryconaethiops microstoma (assembly GCA_037577275.1). Classification (NCBI taxonomy): domain Eukaryota; kingdom Metazoa; phylum Chordata; class Actinopteri; order Characiformes; family Alestidae; genus Bryconaethiops; species Bryconaethiops microstoma. The sequence goes on from JBBJLS010000023.1 coordinate 11,795,595, forward strand.
TACTGACAAACCACAATATTTCAGTGTTGTATTATTTAACATTACACATAAAGTCCAAACTTTATGACTATTGCTGTGAATAGTGTAGGCCTATATAGTGCACTCTGCTGTGCATCATTACTTGAAAAGGGCTTTGTAATTTATTCAACAGCATGCCCACATAACCAGTTAATTACCCAAACTCCACTGATCAAGGTCAAGGGATGCTGTCCACCCACCTATGCACCAGTACTAATAGCAGAGAAGTTTGGTGTTAAATGCAGAAATGGTGGCCTTGTGACCTTGACACGTTGCTTCTATTAAGTGTTGAGCTGCAATGAAAAGCCTTTTCCTCTAAAAAACAAAACTACAACTTAAGCAGAGAGAGTGGGTTTCAAGCCATTACCTAGCTGACAGGTCTCAGCTGGGGTTGACTGTCACTGTGCACCACACACACAAAGGCACCTATTTACCGAATGGTGAATGTCAATATGCTATGAGAAATGATCGTGCTAAAACTTCAGTAAGATTTGCCTGGGAAGGAGAGATAGCTTTGAATTTTGCTAACGTTTTAGACACAGGCTTCATATGTTTACTTGAGAATGATCATCAGATAGTTGGGAAGGAAATTTGTTAGCATGTGAAGAAACATTCATTTTTTGAAGCATGTAGTGTATTAGTGTTTATGTCCATTTGAATGTAGCACTAATGCATTCCTTTTTTTTCATAGAACATAACTTCAGCAGGGCAAATGTGGTCACCCATCCAGTGCTTGTCACAGTTTGAGAGTTATATACTTTAATTGCTTTCTGGGCACATTTGTATGGAAAATTATGCAAAGCAGCTCAGTGAGCATAATGAGGGTTATTCTGAGGATCCTGCAGAGAGTAGAAAGGAGCCTATTTTAAAAAAAGAAACCCATAAGTGATCTTTTGATTGGTTTCACCACTGAGGTAATATGTTGACATAGGAGGTACTTGAAAGCTGAAAAGTGATCAGTCTTAGTAATCTTTGGTGAAGAGACAAGGCATGGCTATCAACTGAATGCTGTTGGACCTTATCAATACAAGACACTATAGGCAAAATTGTTATTTTTGGATAAATTGCATCTATTACATGTCTTCTGTTGATCCTCCTTGTGTCCTTAAGACAGCTCTGATCCATCAAGCCACAAGACCTCTGTAGGTATGCTGTGGTTTTTGTCACCAGGACATTATCAGCAGATCTAGTTAAGAGGAGGGACTTCCATTGATCAGACTCATCTGTCTGGACCATCCCAGAAATGCTTGATCAGACAGATCTGGGGAATTTGAAAGCCATACCATGAAGGAGTGTGCTTGGTCTTCAACAATGTGGTACTCATGTAGTTTCCCAAGGTTTCTCAACAGAACATAGCCCAGAGCAACACACTGCTGATATGATTTATCAGAACAGATCACCTTCTTCCATTGTATAGTCCTGGTACTCCATTATAGGTTCTTTCAGTAATGGGCAGGGGTCAGCATGGGCTTTCTGACCGGTTTGTGGCTAGTCAGCCCCATACTCTCCCCACACGAATTACAAAGACTTTTGTGCCCATGACCCTGTTGCCATTGTCCTTTGTTTGGCCACTACTGGTATTCACTGATTACTGCAAGTTAGGAACACCCCACAACACTGGACATTTCGGAGATGCTCTGACTCACTTAAATACCAACACAATTTGGTCCTTGTCAAATTAGCTCGGATCCTTACGCTTACCCTTTCTTATTGTTTCTAAAACATCAACTTCAAGAACTATCTGTTCACTTGCTGCCTAATATATCCTGTGTGTATTCATTGTGATATGTACTGTTTTTAAAAAATGTCTCCATTCACCAGCAATGTCTCACCTTAAGGAGGAAAGCCATTAACCAAAAAATTGTTAATGGAAAATATGTCAGAGCTTTCCAAAGAAATGCAACTTTTGAGATGAATGAACCAATCAAATTGCTTAAAAATTACTATCAACATACATTTGAAGTAAAGAACATATTTTCCTTCTGCAGTAAAGTTTTTTAGATCCTTGAAATGCAATCATCTATGTACATACAAAGTATATCTAAATTCAGAGTATTTCAAACTAATTTTAAAGTAGTTTTAATTCCCCAGTGCATTACTGCTAAATGTTAAAAATCCAACTGTGTCAAAGAATGCAACTGTGTTTGGAACTGGTTTTACTAAAAAGACAATCTGGTGTTGGAGGGCATAGATGTAAAACACCTAACTTCACCTGCTGTCTTGGAAGCATGCTTGAAATACAAGCTTGTTTCTTTGACCAGGATATTACACCTGCATTGCAGTCCTAACAGCATTCTTTTGTTTCCTCTTGTCATTATAGCATTCTTTAAGGACTTATGCATCAACTTTTCATGGAAAAGCCTGTTTACATTACACCACTATTGCTATTATAAGTTATAATTATTATAAGATATTCTGCCTCAATAATGGTCACTGTAGGAAGCAGAAGTACTACATTTTATACACTTTCTGTCAAATTTGATTGATTGATGACCTTTGACCTGACTATTGTTCGATGACCTGACTATTGCCCTATGATCTGACTATTGCCCTATGACCTGACTATTGCCCTATGATCTGACTATTGCCCTATGACCTGACTATTGCCCTATGATCTGACTATTGCCCTA
>JBBJLS010000023.1:11800689-11813904 GCA_037577275.1 Bryconaethiops microstoma
AAACAGTGTTTGAGATGATAACAGGTCTAAGGCAATGGATCATTCGGGGTATGCACCAACGGTGGACTCACGGTCCATGTCAATGAAATATACTAGGAGAGTTGTGAAATGTAGGAGAAGACTTTTCATGCCCGACTATGTTTTTCCTCACATACAAAATGTGCCATTAAGACCAAAACCTGTCAGTAAGCTGGGAGTTCATAAAGAATCGACGGATTCTAAGGATTTTCAATGGATGTCCGGCAACGGAACCGTGTGTGAATATGCTTTCGACGAAAAGGAGTGTTGTGTGAAATTGTACACTACCCTGCGTGGTTGTGAAGGATTCACAAATGGTATGCGCAACATATCATTCTGTGCTGAAGATTGGCAAATGTTCAGGAATAGAATTTGGAAAAAAGTTTTACATAGCAGGTTGATTTTTCACAGCACGCATGAAACGTGTGATAGTGTCATACCTGAAAAGTGTTACCTTCTATATTCCAGCTGGCTGGGGTATCCAGATGGTAGATTTAGCATATATAGTGGTGGGGCAGAGCAGCGAGCCATTCTAAACGATGTAATTGATGATGAGGAGAAAATCTTAAAATACACAAAAGTCACCTATACATGGAATGATATCACAATGCTAAGCTTAGTTTTCAACATGATAGACAGATTGTTTGATTCGTGGCTGCTTTTGGATGAGTACAACCACATAAGCGTCAACCTTTTCTAGACATCCCCACCAAGCATGAATTAACACATAATAACACATTATCACACATAAAATACTTCTACCCCCCTCTAACATTTCACAACCACACATAAACAGGGCAAACTGGCCACTTGCCTGCCCCGCAAAGGCTCATGTGGGCCATTGTGACTGCCGGCTCGTCACAATATTTATCCATACATAGATACTATAATAATTTGTGAGTTTTGACAATTATATATTGTTGCTTGTAAGGTAGTGCACAGCACATATATTATAGATAACTATAAGACAGTACTATGGGAATGACAAGGTGGCATATAGAGATGAGGCCAGATGTCTAACAACCTGTCTCTGAATGTGGGCAAAACAAAAGAGACCGTTGTTGACTTCACAAAAACACGCCACAATCATTCTCCACTGAACATCAATGTATCCCCAGTGGAGATCGTCCACAGCACAAAGTTCCTGTTCATATCACAGAGAACCTCACATGGACCCTCAACACGAGCTCCATTGCTAAGAATGCCCAGCAGCATCTCTACTTCCTGCGATGACTGAGGAGAGTGCATCTCCTGCCAAATCCTCAAAATGTTCTACCCAAGGACTATAGAGAGCATACTTGATAGAGGAATTGTTCCATCTCGAATTGCAGAGGATAATGGGGGCAGATGAGAAAATCATCGGGGTATCTCTCCCCTCTGTCACAGACACTTACATCAAACACTGCATCCATAAAGCCACCAACACATCCCTCATAGACCCTTTTCTACCTCATTGACCATTTTCCACCATATTGTATATGAAACTATGTTTTAATATAGCATGTATAAAGTAGACAGGTGAACAGTACAGAAGCTTTCAGCTGTGCAAACAGGAAAATGATACAACAACTGTAATTACTGAAATATTTCATACCACTCTCCCTGCAAGTGTTTTCATTGCATATTTCAGTGTATGTTTCATATACTGAAGTACATGAACCAATATATTTGTAATGGGAGAGCAGAATGAAAGAAAAAAACTGTTGTTTATTTTGCCCTTCCTTATCATTGTCTTTCAGGTGGAAACTAGAAAAAAGGTTTCAAAGACACTATAAAAACCTTCTCAGTGGGCTTGAGATTGCTGCAACAGATCTTCTCTAGATGAGTACAGCTAGCAAATATCATTATACAATATATAAAAATATCACTGTGATAGTGGATCACATTACAGTGAGTGATTGAGAGATGGTGTCTTTTAAAGCCTATTTTTTTAACTACACAAACACTTAAAGCAAAAGTTTCTCAAAGAAAGTCCACTTTTTGTGGTCTTAGACTTGTATTGGTCTCAATTGTTGCTCTCACAAATGTTCTAGCTGGTCTCATTTGAGTCTAGCTGCCATTAAAGAAAAAATTCCGTGAGTAATATTTCTGGCAAACCACTGCAAAACCTTGGAGGCCTACTGAAAAAAATAATCAATATATAGTAATTTAAACTTTGATCTTACAGTAAATTTGAGCTGCACTTTCTTTTTCTTTAGTACTTTTCAAATACCAGTGAAAAAATGTATGTCTTAAAAGATAAGATATACTGTGTCTCCAGCATCACACACAATATAAACAGGCAAGTAAGTGGTTCTATGTGTTCTAACTCTGTACCTCTCCCATTGACACTTGGTCTTGTCTTGGACTTATGAATTGTATATTAAGACACCAAGATCTGGTGGTCTTGACCGCAGCTCTATCAAACTATACCCAGTGCAATTTTCATGTTCATTTTTGTAGATAACAGCATCAGAAACCACATAAGTAAATTGAGGTTAATCATTGACACACATTTTCAATAATAACGGGCAAATTATAGATTATTTTAATAAAAACCAAACACATAAAAGAACAGCAGATAAAAAAGCAATGGACAAAAGAGTAAAAGCTAGATAACTGTGCATGCAGCCCCTGGCCTTCTGCAGTGTTTTGACTCCCTGTCCTGTAATAAATACTTCTTTAAGACTATTCTGAACATTTTGTTCACACAGCAACGGAAAGAAACAAACCCTATAGTGCTGGTGGTAGCTAAGATCAAATTTCGTATTGCCACACTGCATTTTAAAAAGAACAAGGGCTGATTTAAAGTGTTTTTGATGTAATATAAAACTTATATTTTAGGTAAAATAAAATTTTACTTAGATTTTGTAGTAAGTATTTCTTGGAGTTGAGGAAAGCCAATTAAAGTGCCATTGATAACATGAGATAAATGTTTTAGGTTGAACTGACAAGGCAGTTTTACAGTGTGTTGTAAACTTTTAAATGGTAAAATTAAGCATTTGCACTTCACTTCAGAGGCAGTTTTACAGTTTTTATGTGCATACACTTTGTTATAAACCAGAATAAACTGAGCAGGATATTTCACCATAGACTTAGAGCAGCCACACCACTGAGCAAATTCCATTTAATAGAAGTTTTGGTGAAAAGCCTTCTGGTGAAATGATTTGAGCCTGAAAAGGTTTTCATTTAGAGGAGACAAATGGCCTTGATACATGCAGCAAAGGTATCTAACACTTATCATTGTTAAACATGAACTCCATTACTTTGTATTATCCCCCCACTTACCTGGCTGAGATAATACCATATCCTATCTACCGGAGGGCCATTTCTGATTAAAAACTGCTAGGGATTTATTGATTCATGAATGGATTGCCTAGCTTAGGTGCTGCCTGTGAAAACACTGATTGCAATAGCATATATTTAGTCAGGAAAGTATTTCAGAACTTTTTTTTGCTCATGGTGACAATGTTCACCCTCCCCTATTCCCAAATTATGTCTTGGTTCTGTACAAAACTGTTCATTTTCTGCGACCACTTTCTATTCCCTAGAGTATTTTGTAATCTAATCTTGGATTCACACTGAAATGCCTTTTGCATCAATTTCAGGCAGGTAGTTCAGGTAATGGGCCTCTGCATAATGTGTTCAATCTGTTTAACCAAAAAAAGTGATTATTGTTATCACACACTTTCAAGTTGAGTGTCAGAAACATGGCAGAGGTAGACTCCCAAAGGCTTGCTGGTGTCAACCTAAATTTAGTTATTTATTATTTTTCACGTATTAATCATTTTGGTGCAAATTTGTGCACAGGTCACATTTCTATTACCTTTTTTCATCATTTCCGTTTCTAACCAATTAGAGACCCTACCCTTGCCATGATAGTTCTTTTGGTAATGAGATATCCTAGAAGGGAAGAAGTGAAATTACTAGGAAGCTCAGCTTTTAGCATATATATCAGAGAAGCCATGGGCCATGTGAAGTTTATTCCTATCCAATCATAGTGAAGCTTTGATCCATGACCAGGCCAATCAGTGCTGCTTTCAAGCCTCAATCAGGTGCTTTAGCCTCACTGGCACTCTCCATGTAAAAGCTCCAGCACTCGTACATGCCCCTGACCTCCCTCTACAGAAACACAACTGAGGCCAAAGAGTTTCTGATGGTTATGTCAAAAACAGGCCACCTTAGACATTTTAAATGGGCTGCAGGTGAGTGGTAGTCACCACAGGGTCATAAAGAAAGTTATTACTAACACCTTTAAAAGGTCACCTCTTCACTCTCCTGTGTAATTTCCCAAGCCTCTTTTCCTTTCTCTTTTTAAAGTTCATCTCTAATATGAGCGACCCTTTCTGATTCCCTGAATGCCAATGTCAATGTGCTGAAGTAGAGTCCTAGGACCCAGTGTCAAAGTGGAAAAGAGCCATTTTCAGACAATAATCATGAGTTGTATAAGACACCAAGGTCTGGACCTCAGTACAGACATGGAGAAAAATATTGGTACCCTTCTGTTAAAGGACGAAAAACCAACACTGCTCACTGAAAAGTAAGAATATATACAAATAATTACTGAAAATTATCTAATGAAAATCAGACATTACTCTTGAGCTGGGGTTCAACAGAATATTTAAAAAAAAAATCAACCTAATGAAACTGGCCTGGACAAAAATGATTGTTCTCCTAGAAAAGACCAAAAGCAAGGTGACTATAGGGAAACTAAGGTGTCTCCAGTAATTAGCATCACAGGTGTCTTCTAACTTGTAATCAATCAGTCTGCCTATTTAAAGGGTGAAAAGTAGTCTCTGTCCTGTTTGGTATCATGGTGTGTATCACACTGAACATGGACCAAAGATAGCTAATGAGAAAGTTGTCTCAGGAGATGAGAAAGACAATTATTGACAAGTATGTTAAAAGTAAAAACTATAAGACCATCTCTAAGCAGCTTGATGTTGCTGTGACTACAGTTGTAGATCTATTCATAAGTTTAAGGTCCAAGTTTAAGGAACTTTAGCCAGCCTCCTTGGATGTGGCTGCAAGAGGAATATTGAAGACAAATTGAGGAGACAGATAATGCGAATGGTAACCAAAAAGCCCAGAAGAGGTTAAAGGTGAACTCCAAGGTCAAGTTACATCAGTCTCAAATCACACCATGAAAGACAACCGAGGAGAACACCACTGCTGAAAGCAAATCATAAAAAAGTTAGAGTGGAATTTGCCAAAATGCAAGCCACACAGCATCTGGGACAATGTCCTTTGGACAGATGAGACAAAACTGGAGATTTTTGGCAAGTCACAACAGCTCTGTGTTCACAGAGGCAAAAATGAAGCATAGAAAGAAAAGAACACTACACAGACTTTTCTTGCCAAATAGGTATAGCTATGCATGAGATGCTGCACTATGCAGAGCTATGCTGAGCTCTCGTTGTACCAATGTGCAACACATGTACTATTTATTAGTGCTTGTCTACGAAGACATTATTATGAATGTTTATAATGGGAATTAAGGTATTAATGTTGTAAAATGCAAACCCATAATGTTGTTTTATTAAGAATATGTATATATAATTATATATATGTCATGAATTACTAGGAAGAACCCAGAGACAGCATAGCACAAAAACAGAGGGGAAACAGGCGAGATGGGTAACCCCATGGTTGAGGGGTCCAAAATGTCTGCCACTGACACCCACGACTATTCATCCAGACTGTACCCTCACTGCATATTTTTCTCATTCAGTGGAGGAGGCAGCTCAGTGTTTTTCTCTGGTGAATGTTGGGGATTGCAACAAACCATCTTCAGTAATGAGATGTGGAAGGGACCACTGTACTTCGGGGATGCTTTTTTGTGGGGAAGTTGGAGCCATAGATATTGGGTGGCAAGCTGCACACTATCACATGGACAAAACTGGTTCAAGGTTACTTTATTATCATCAGTAGCTGTGAAGACATACATGGAGTGATGAGACAACATTTCTCCATTGACCAAAGTGGAAACACAGAATGCAAGTTACGACAGAAACAATATAAACAACACAATAAGTAAACACCACAAATATGTAACAGTAATGTAATGTAACAGTATAGTGTGGACACATTGTAAACCTTCCAGAATGATTAGTATTGCACCATTAGTATAATTACGGCACATGACGCAGTTTGCGGCCAAGAATGACAGAAAAAATTCAGTTAATGGACAATATAGCAGTGTAACAGTAGTGTGAATGGAATGTGAATCAGAGTCAACACAGTAAGTAAAGCAGTGTAACAATAAAGTTGAAAAGGGGTGTGCTATACACACACACACACACACACACTCACACACACACACACACACACACACACACACACACACACACATACATATATATGCCAGAGGCTGAGAGGGGCTCCTTCAGGCTCCATCCTAACTTATAGTAAATGCATAGATAATTTTTATTTAGAGTCTTAGAGATTGTACAAAGTCTTACGTATGTTGTTCCAATTCTTAACCAAGTCTCTAGTATTCAGTTTTACCCTAGCCAGCTTGTGTTTAGGGGATGGATGTGCTTGTGTTAGCCTTGTCTGCACAAGCTCTGACCCCTGTTTCTCTTTTAGCACATCCAGACAGGCACAAACCAAAACTCTGTAGCTTCCATAGACTGTCGGAGAAAAAAGTGAATCAACTCGCCTCCACTCACTCTCAAAAAATAGTTACATTATTCTGTTGTCTGCTCTATCTAATAGTGAAGAAAGCTTTTGATTTCTCAGACTAGACATATTCACACTTTATGGGGGGGAGTGAAACAGAATAGAGATCGATCGATTGACATATTGTATGCATCACCATAAGATATGGAAGTGCGTCTTGGACAGTATTGGATAGTCTTAAAAGTAGATGTGAATTCATTAATAAAATAATGACTGTGATCACAATCTATCCCACAACACAAATGAAATCCATTATGAGTCTTTATTTATTATAAAGTGCCAACAGATGACAACTTCATGGAGAGACTTGAGATTGATCTAACACTCTTTTTACTCATTAGTGTGTGTAAAATTTATTTGTGCAAGTAAACATTCCTTGGCATGGCATGAGGAAGACAGAAACTTGCTCCATCACTTGTCCCTCCAGCGAATGGACCAACATTAATCTCTTGGATTCATTGACACTTAACAGATGGCTATGGATCATTTGCTATATTAAAAAAATATGGAGATTTAACCAAGCTATTTCTTGCATGCCAGACAGACCAACTTTGGGCATGTTTCTGTAGTCTTTGAATGATTTATTCTCAGAAAACATTATGGGGTACATAGTAGATCTTCTCACACAAACACTCTTACACAAACATTTAGGCTGTTCCCTAAACTTGTGCTTAGTAAGAGTCCTTTAGATGAAGTTGCAGCAGTCAGCGTCCTCCTAAAGTTTTCGCAAAAAGCCTTCTTTACTGGGATAGAGCTCATTCTATAGAGTTCATTGTATCTCTGGCAGCTGCAGTCCAGCATTTCTGCATCAGAACAGTTTCCTTTCAAGTGTTTCACTGATTGTTCATGTGATTTTCATTTTGTTCTTCCTAAAGCCCTGTATTTTAATTACTGTAAATTAAGTTGTTACTACATTTACCCTGCTTATACCAAAGAGAACAACAGCGCATACCAAAGGAAATGCACTTGCATGAATTACAGTATAGTGTATATGGGGGCAACATCAGTATTTTACATCCAGCACTGCGGGAGACAGCAGTTAAGTGTAAACTTTACAGTACGGATACGGGTTTACATTTTTTAAGGGTAAAGTATTAAGTTGAGTTTAAAGTGAAATTAAAGTGTTTTGGAAGCATATTTTGGGGCATACAGTATTTAGGATTTACACTACAAAAATAGGAATTTGTAGGCATTTTTTACCACATTACAAATGTGCGACAAACAGTCCTTTGAAAACAAAAGTTTGGAGATAGCTCAGCAGAGGACAACCCTTTAACTGAGGGTAAACTGTTCTTGACAACACAAACATGTAGTGAACGTGAACAGAAGACAGTCCTTTAACTTAAGCTCTGAAAACCGGACTAGGGAAGAGGGTAACGCTCAGCTTTGGATACAAAGATGTCGCTCCGTTGTGAGGGTGAACCTGATGCGTTTTACTCCTTAGGAGGAGTCTTGAAGAAGAGAGCACAGTGGCTTCGCCCCGTGCAACAGCCACGATGAGTCAGACCAGTCTGAGGTCTATCCACCTCACTGGTCGATGCTAGAAGAACAAGGGAAGACAGAACACATTCAAAGGCCACTGACAAAGGTCAACAACAGACGACGGTCAGTATGAGAAAGAGAGCCAGATCCCAGAGAGGTTCCCAGAGGAACAGATCGACACGACAGTATGAAGGTGTTTATGATGGCGATCCCACCCCAGACTGCTGGGGCGGCTGGCCCTAAATACAAAAGGGGGAAAAACACAGACCAATGAAAACACAGACACAATCTAACTAAACAAAGACTTAACTCAAACCAATCAACACAAAAGGAGAGACAGTTGAACTGAATGAGCTAGCGCTTATCCATGCAATCAGCCACTGAGCACCGAGGCTCATTCTGTGCAGGTGCATTGCTAGGTACAGTGCCAAAATGTAAACAAACCAGCATGTAGATGAGGGGGGCATAATGGGACACTTCTGTCTAATAGGCAGGTGAGCTGGAGCACTGGATGTGGGGCAGAGGTGGCGCAAACATGACGTAGTTCTACACAGTAATCACTGTGTCCATCCTCTCTTCATCTATAACCATCTCTTTCTGTGTACCTAAACATTTCTTCAGCATCATAGCACAGAGAATGTCCACATATTTGGAGAGAAACAAGCTTGTGGATACAACAGTGCAAAAAGCTGGCATCCCAGGGTCTGCTGGTTGCCTTGAGCACACTAGCATGATTTGGCACCAAATCCAAAGTGCAAAGGAAGAAAGAAAGGATCTCCATGTTGTTTTCTTGGACCTAGCAAGCGCATTTGGATCAGTCCCACACAGCTTCATATGGGCATCCTTTGACTTCTTCAGAATACCAAAAACCATCACGAACCTCATCAAATCCTATTTTCAAGATCTGCAACTATGTTTCACCTTGCCGGACTTTACCATTGCTTGGCACCACATGGAGACTGGCATAATGGCAGGATGCACCATCTCCCCTTTGGCATTCACCATGGTCATGGAAGTCATCATAAGGGCATCCAAGTGGGTAGTTGGTGTTGAAAGACTGACTTTTGGAGTATGCCTGCCACTCATGAGGACCTATATGGATGATATGACTATTAATACAACAACTGCTACATGCACCAGACGCCGCTTAAAGAAGCTTGAAGAAAACATCGAAGGGGCCAGAATGAAGTTAAGTCCAGCCAAATCAAGGAGCATGTCCATAGGCTGGTGGAGCAAAGGTTCTTCATCGATCAAGAACCAATACCAACAGTGCTGGAAAAGCCAATCAAAAGCCTGGGAAGCTTATACAGTTCAACACTCAGGAATACTGATCAAGCTCAGGAACTTCGACATGCCATTACCAAAGGTCTGAAGACCATTGACACATCTACGCTACCAGGCAAATTGAAAATCTAGTGTCTACAGTTTGGACTACTACCGCACCTATTATGGCCACTAACTGTCTATGACATTATCCTCACAAGAGCAGAGAAAATGGAAAGAACAGTCAACTCCAAGCCCTGTACGGTCAGGGGCTACTCCAGCTGCCCCTCTCCAGTCTTTCTGAAATATTTAAATGCACCAAAGCGAGGCTTGAGCTGACACTAGCAGAGTCAAAATACAGTATAATTAGAGCCATTGCCTCAAACCTGTCAACAGGATGGACATGGACAACCAAAAACGCTGTCCAGAAGGCAAAAGCTGCACTCCACCACAGTGACATTGTGAGCCAAGTCCAACATGGATGGAGAGGCCTGGGTTTTGGTGAATAACGACCATGCTGATGAGCAATGCTTGTCCGTTTTAAAAGGAAGAAGATAAGGAACTCTCATATTGTCAGAGGAAACCTTCTCTCTGAGAAGTTCTTACTTGTCTGTACATCTTTTTTTATGAACATGCAGCACAACATCAGGGTTGTCAAGGAGGTTTCTACTTTCTCATATGGCAGATATAAGAAAGTAGAAACCATCTTGACAACCCTGATGTTGTGTCTATCTGTAACAGTTCCACTTCACGGCCACCAGAGGGTGCTAATGAGGACAACAGGAATCACTCTGGCCTGCGGCCAACAGGGGTTCCCTTGAGGCTTGAGGTTAGTCATGATACTCAGCTGTAAATGATTAACCTCAATCACTCTCTTCTCGTCTCATTGGTTCCTAAGGGTTATATAAGCTGTCACAGGGTGTTAGGTGGGTGTGAAGCATACTTTGGTCATGGACTGATTCCATGTTCCTTGGAAGGACCTTACTTGGATGGACACTCTCTTGTTCTTTGTGGTATTTCGTTTAAGTTCTTAGTTTTGTTTATGTTTAGTTACTGGCCTATGTGCTCTTTTGTTTCTTTTTTGAAAATAAAGCTTCTTTCAGCATGATGTCTATCTGCGCCTGTGCCTCACCTTTACCTGGTTTAAGTCAGAACGTGACACTGCACTTGTTACAAAGAAGGGAACAGAATTTTTTTGTTGTTGTAAAATGCAGCAATGCCTTGGAGAGCTTTATCCGCTCCTTCATCGCACCCGACGCAGGAAACAATCTGAGAGAATCGTTAGAGGAACCGATAACGGAGATAAATGATTCCGGTGCTTCGCAAAATTAAAACCGGTTCTAACCGGGTTTCCTACCCCTAATGAGCACCGACAGTGTTTGATTGCAATTTGTTATTGCAAATTGTACATTTTACTTGAATTTTCACAAAGTGAAATAAAGCCAGACTTTTGATGTGCATGTCAAAGGTGGACACATTTGTCATATAAGCTGTCTAGACAGTAATAGCAGAATATCTCACACTCTGTGTGCCTGTGGCTACTGGCAAAATCGAATGTAACAGTGTGGAATCGATACAGAAGCTTTGGAGTCAAGTCTCAATTCCTGAATGCCTGGAATCAAAGAATCAATTCTTTTTGGGATAGACTCCCAGCATTAGCAGCTACATGAAGAGAATGATGGTCGTATTTTAGTAGGGAGATGATATTTATCAGTGTATTCACAAGGATACAGATGAATAATCAAAGACATCCGTGACATGACATTGTGTTTGTCAGACAATTAACTTTCTGTATACAATCAGTGTCACATTGTTTTCTTTCAGACATTCAGTGAGCTGTGCAGACGAGCAGAACACTGTTTTGCAGTCACATCACTGTCTCTTCTCATGACATTTCAACTAATTAAACAGCAGCGAGGTGACTTGCGGAAATGCTTGGAATTTCAATATGTTGTGTCCTGTGCTCAATATGCTGTTGTACAAGTCTGTAAAATAGAAAGATAAATATGTGTGTGTGTGTGGGAGTGAGAGAAGGAGAGAAAGAAAGAGGATGCCAACAGCAGCTTCATAACTGCTCATTTCATATTATTTGCTGTCTTAGCAATTCCATTACAAGTAGGCCAACTGTAGCCAATCATTTTATCTCAAATTAAAATCGTCACTTTTAACAAGCATAAAATTGAAAACCTCCGGACAGGTGAGAGAGAGAGAGAGAGAGAGACAGACAGAGCGTGATAGCATTAACACGCACGTTAAACAAGGCCAAGGGCCTGGATTTGCACTGAAGAGTGGCATGATGGTGACAGCAAGGAAAGCCTAAAGTCTAAGTAATGTATGGGAGAGGGCTCTGTCCAGTTTCGAGCAGCAGTGTATTTCCACTGCTTTACAGGAAAGTGATGAATATGAACACAAAAACAGTCCTTATCTTAAACTAGAACCTCATACCCAGTGTCTGTTCTAGTCTGGCTTTTACTGTGTCAGGTAATCAAAACCTGCACATCACATCTCAGGTTCTCAGGTTTATTATTTAAGGTTATTGAGCAATGACTTTATGGAAAAAATGCAAATAGCTAAGATATAAGCTTATAGAAGTGAGCAACAGAAGTCTGAGCCTCCAAATATGTCTGCACAACAACAAAAGCCACTTCTAAAAAATGTCAGACGTTGAGTATATTGTGGTCATCTTTACATTTATTTAAAAGAATGTTCATTTATTTGTGTATATTTTACTTTTTTTTTTTCAGTAAATCACACTAATTAATCAAGCATTTTTAATGCAATCTCTGCACAAATCAAGACGAATTATTATCTTCCTAAAGACAGACAGACTCAGGTTTATTTAGGGTCATTTGAGTGCATGCCTGTAACATAAAATATACACTACACTATATGCAAGAGAAAATGTGAGATCAATAAAAATAAAACAAGATATAATAAACTCAAACAGATAGATAGATAAATAGTTACTATCTCAAAGTCTTACAGCAAGAAAAAACTACGCAACCACAAATATTTGCGGGAATGTACAAGCATAGCAACCTAGTCTTTATTTAAAATGCTGGCATTATACTAGTTTTATATAACTGTATGATTATCACTCATTGCTTGACTTGATTAAAAATATTTCAGTGGAACCAGGTTGCCATTGGGATCAAGGCTGCTGCTTTTTGAATATCACAATAACACAGGAATAATCACCACAGGCATTCTGGATAACTGAAGGACAGAACAGCATGTAAGAACTCTAAGCAGGGTCACAGAAGGGAAGCCTGTCAATAAGGTGCATGCAAGAGCAGGTCAACCCTTTTATCTAAACAAGTGAGTTTCATACAGGCGCAGAAAGAGTTCTACAGCCCAGTGTAACACAACAGAAGCTGCTCAGCTCCGGGTGACAGGCTGCATTGTGCCATGTAAAAAGCCAACTAATGTACCCAGTATAGCAATCTAATCCTAGAGAACCACAAGAGATACAGCACTCCAAATGAAGCGAGGAGAAAACATGACACCTCCATTAGGCAAAGACAAATATATCTTTTTTTTTTTTACTTTAAGCCCTGGGGAGTGTTTTACTGTGTGTGTGGGTGCAAACAGGCGGCTGGGTGTCTGTGTGTGTGCGTTTGTACGTAGCACAATGTGTAAAACCTGTTCTAATTAAATCTAGCTGTCCAAAACACATTAAGGGCAAACCCATGGCAGAGTATGGATAACATACGCATAACATTATTCTGTTTTTATGGTGGGGGGGGGGGGGGGGGGGGGGGGGGGGGGGGGGGGGGGGGGGGGGGGGGGGGG
>JBBJLS010000023.1:11831698-11842734 GCA_037577275.1 Bryconaethiops microstoma
TATTGCACATAGACTGTTGCACATCACAGCGAAAATAATGCACATAGTCTTCCACACTATGATAGTTTTTTAAACCCATAATAAATAAAGTAGCAGCAGACTATTGCACAGATTATTGTATTGGTGTGTGACTGTGGTAGGAGTTGTGGAGTCTTATTAGAGGGAAAGGGAGTTCCTTTCATTTTAGATTTCAAAGGGGGGAGATGTAAGGAATATTATACTCAACATTCATGTTTTTGTTGTTAAGTGATAGAATTTATTGTTCAGTGAAATAATTAAACAATGATAAAAAGTTCTACTCACAAATAAATCATATTTTTAATTGTATTTTTTTACATGCATATCTGTTTATGACCAAACAAAATGTATATGACTCATTTTCTTTAAATTATCCAAAATGTCCAGTTAATTCTCATTGATTCCATAAATTCCCATAATTCCAGCAGAAAGTTTCCAATTTGGAATATTTCCAAAATCCCTGAATCAAAGTTCCCATTGAAAGGTTCTGGAAATTTTCCAGGAATTTTCCACCCCTTTGCAACCCTACGTGCGATCACTAGTGAATTCATATAGTTAGTATGAGCCAAATGGACCAGCTATAGCCTGAATTTCTTTGATCTTACAAGGGCACTTCTAATCCAGTTCAAGTGTTTTTCTAGATATGATTTTTCTAATACATCTGTCAGTTCTCAGATGGTTTTATAATTTGTCTGAGATAGCAGAGATCCTCCTTTGTTCTTTCTCCAAAGGATCTGATCTGTGGAGGGCTCTTTAGCTTCTATTGATCAATAGTAATTTTATGCATACAAAGTGCTGTGGTGAGCAGAAGTCCAAAGGGCTTTAAAAAGCTTTATTTCTGTTGATCAGATATTCCAGTATAACTGTTTAGAATTATTGACTCATTTGCGGTCTCACCAGGTGACCAGGGTTAATGTGTTACTGTCTTGCGCAGATGGAGAATCATACAAAATATTTTCTTTGCTCTCACCTAAATAGAGAAGCCCTATGACTTTGTGCCTTGTATCATCCTTCTGTTTCTCTCTCTGTCTTCCTTATCCTACAAAATCATGTTCATATCAAAATCTCAACAATTAGATTTTAGTTTTTTAGGACATGATTCAGTTTAGGACTATTTTGGTAAGATCTGAATGATGAAAAAATATAAACTGTGACAGGAGAAAAGGTTAACACAGTAGCACAGGCGTGTCAACGAAGGGCTGATCTGACTGTTGATCTGGAGCACATCTCATTCCACTTGGTTTCAGTTTTCAAACAGATTTGCTCCTGCTTTTTAGAACAAAAACCTGCAGCCACACAGGCCCTTTGTGGATATGATTTGACACTATGGATATGATTTGACCTTTGTGGATATGATTTGACCCTGCACTAGTAGAATACAGACAAATATAAGTTTTTCTTTGGCCATGAAATGATTGCCCACTTTTCAGCAATAATATAATTGTTGGGATCAAAAATGATGCAGCTATCTGTGGACTGATGTATAATAATCTGCTTCATTGCATTTTTACACTCCTGCTATCTTCTACAATTACTTTCACACTGATATGTTATTGTTTAGTTCTATTTTGCTGATGAGCTCATCATTACAACAGCATTGTAACTGCCCGTAGGATCGATGGATAGGGCCAGATTGTCTCCATGGGTTTCCCCTGATAAATCAGTCTGACTAAAATGCCACCTAATTGCTCTTCCACCGGTTATAATGGATGTAGATTGCTTTGATTGAAATCACTAAATCTAGTCAATATCACTGAGTTAAAAGGCTCTTACTAATGTTTTTTAAGTGATCGTGTTTTTTCACTTATTTAATGTCTTTGCAATTCTTTTCTGTTTTGCTAAATTAATGGTTCTTGATCCGAATACTTGGGACCCAAAGCCCTGCACATATTTAGGCTTTTTTTGGTCTAACACATCTGATTCAGCTAATGATGCAATTGGCGATGCCCGTGCTGAAGTGGATAAAAAATTAGCTAAATGTATAACTTGTCCTGGGGCTGGTAAATGAAATGCCCTGAATTCCTGAAATAAAGTTGACTTTATTTAAAAAGAGATGTATTATATTTATCTCAATGGTGGTCTTTAATCTTTTTTAGTGACGATGATTTTGACACGTCAAGATATTCTTCTTCAGGATACTCCTCAGCCGAGGTGAGAGCTCTCAGGGACCAGGTATCTATACACTACACTAACGTCAACTAATCACACCTCCTCTAAATCATGTTAACACCATCAAATCATCAGGACATCTGCCCACCTTCACCTTGTTTAGCACTGAGCTAAAGTTTATCATTAAATGGCAACAAATGTCCTATAATCTTGTGAATTTCAGTACTTCAGAATATTCTTCATCTGCAAGTTTTGTTCTACTGAAACTACCATTTCCTCTCATTCCTTAGTGCCACCATGACTGCCAAAGATTGCCAATGTGATGAGAGTCTCTGTATAAGTTAAAGCATTGTTCTGTTTTACTGCACATGTGCTTTAGTCATGAAAGATGTTGGGTTCTGAAGAATAACATAGGAAATCCAGGGGTCACAATATAACTATGTATTGAATCTCTAAACAGTAGTTACTGCCTATTAATTTGGTCATCTTAAAATTAAAATAGTACATTCTTCTATGCTGTTACTGGTGACTGATATTGCTTTGTGTTCTCTGTCGGTCAGTATTATACCTGTAGGCTTTATCAGAGGTTCATACTTATCAGACAGAACAAGTCACTGGTGTTAGAACAGCTTATCAGCAGTATTTAAAGTGTATGACCCAATAATAACTATCAATGCTCATTATAAATCATAGATTTGTTCATTGTTATATGCTGGTCTTATAAAGTGATACCAAAAGTTGTGCACTTGATACATAATTTAGAAAGTTAGTAAAAGTTAGGAAAATGAAATAGAATTAAATTCGTTTGTGAAAATTATGAAAATTATCTTTAATAAAAATTGTAATCCAAGCACTTGGTCAATTGGGTACTGGTAGGTATAACTATATTAATATTATTTGCTTTTGAACAATCAGAACGTGTTCTGTAGCATTTTCTCATGTCATACCAAAGTAAATTGAATCAAGAACAGCTTGACTGAAAAATGCGAAGGACTGCAGCTAACTATAATGAGATTTCCATTGGGTAACATCTTCTCTCCTGCCTTTATTCTTCAGCAAATTAACCAAGACCTGAACATCCAGCTTCTAAAGGATGGCTACCGCCTAGATGAAATCCCAGATGATGAAGATCTTGACCTCATTCCCCCCAAATCTGTCAACCCGACCTGCATGTGCTGCCAAGCCACTTCATCTACAGCCTGTCAGATCCAGTAACCCCAAATATATGCTCCCTACTGTATCCTAGCCCTCTTTTCCAAACCTCCTCTACCGTGTATCTGACTGCTACACCTTAACCCTCAAAATAGGAGAATTACTAAAGAATTAAAAAAAGTTTTCAAAATGGTTATTTTAAAACTAATATATAGGAGAAAAAACAGAAGGAAATGCACAAAAAGACATTAACAGTCATTGGTTCCTCCTATGGTAGGACATGTGTGTCTTTGTTTCACCACCAGTGGGTGATACATTTAGGTGTGCATATGTCTAAAATGTTTTAGGACAAAACGAATGCACAGTCAAAAAAAATAGCTCAAAGATGTTTGAAAAACATTTCTTCAGTGTTGTAAGCTTGTAACTCCACTCTTTCTTGCGTCTTGTTTTTGTTGTTGATGTCCTGGTGTTCAGTTATTGGTGTACAAAGGGAAAGGGTACAATTTTGTTTCAGAATGAAAGGGAAGTGTACTCACCTGGCTAATGGAACTTCTAATCCATTTTTAAACTAATTGATATCATTGACCAGTAAACCTAAAACAGTGCTGTTGCACACTATAAATTCGGCAGGAGATGTCTACACTTACAAGTATACTCACTTGCCACTGATTGCATGGTAGAGCATAAAAAATTTAAATTGGTGCATAAACTACAGTGTACTGAATGCAGTTAAAGGACTTGTTCTGTGTTATTCCACAGCGGATGACTGTGATCACATACGAGGCAGATAGTTTGCTGTGTGTGTGTGCGTGTGTGTGTGTGTGCGTGTGTGCGTGTGTGCGTGCGTGCGTGCGTGCGTGCGTGCGTGCGTGCGTGCGTGCGCGCGCGATTACTTACACAAGCATTCAGAAGTTTGGAAGATTGAAATGTAGATATAAAAACATGCACTTTGAAGTAGTTTTTAAATAATACACATTTGTGACTTGGTACAAAATAATTGTCAATTAAATGATAATTGATAACACATTAAAATAATATTTCAGTCTCACCTGTTAATCTTGCTAACAATATGAGGAAACTAGGAGTCAACAGTTGCCATGATATTTGAAAAAATGCTGATCAGTGACTCTTTGCTTTTCTTCATTAAGATTAGCATTATTGACCCCCTCAATTGATTAAAATCTATTTTTTTCTTGATACATGTTTTTGAGAGTGTGCTTTACATATACAAGAAATATCAGTAGTATTTTATAAATAATTAATTTATTAGAGAATTTGCATTAGCTGCTATTCTTTTCAAGACTTCATATTAAAAACAAGTAACAAAAATGTGCAGCATTTTAAAAAGAAAGTCTGTATCTTTGTATTATAATGTGCCACAAAATTGCTATGAATAGGTATTTGTTAAGTGAGATTTGATCGCCTCTTTGCAAATATTCTATTTATTTGGCATTTTATATATTACGTCCTTTATAAGTTCATTCTCAATTGTGTAGTTTTCTTAATTAGTAAATTATCCACAGCTCTGTTCGTTAAGTTTCTTATTTCTTTTTCAGCTTTGTTCAAATAGTTTGTAACCTGGATAATGTTAACATAATTAGAATCATTTATACATGTATCTGCAGCAAATTCCAAACTTTTGAATGCAAGTGTACACAGCCATCTGACACTGAATGAAGATTTGAACAAACGTATCTCCAATTCTCACTACAGTTACATGTGCAGGCCTTTGGTTTGTTTGTTTGTTTCATGTCATGTTAATAAATAGCAGAATATAATGGAAAATAATGCTTTTTGTGCAGCCCAGTCAGGAGACATTTATAACACTTTGTCCTGTTTTCTTGTATAAATTGTCATACAAGCGAGGTACTTGTTGCCATACATATCAAATAGCTTTCTGTAACATGGCTAAGCTGTTGTCAAATCTATTTTTATTTATTTATTTATTTTTTTGCCAAAAGCTTATTATAAAGCTCCTATAATGAAAAAGTGATTCGTTTGATTGATGATTCCTGAGGAACGTCATTGGAGCGCTTCTATAGCGAGACCTCGATGGAAATAAGCACTGAGGAAAAGTGCATGGTGGACAGATCACACCTAATTCCCCCATGATGCTCTACACCGCAGTATTTTTTTGTTAATTAACATTTCACTGAGACTTCTGACAAAGCATCAGCATTCATTTGCATTTATCTGATTTTAGCCAAAGAATGGTAAATAGTTTCACAGTAGGTCTGTGATCTTGACTGTGAAATAGCCAGTTGGAAAAGGACAGGACAACACTTTCTATCTGGGGAGAATCCTCAGTATAAGCAAATTTAGCTCTGCACAGCTTCCATGTGTAAAGTGCCACCTATTCCTCCCCGCTGCCATTTTGTATTAGATGTCATTTATGCAACACATGAGCACGCGCGTGCGCGCACACACACACACAAACACCTACCTACCCTTACATACCCCACTAGCTTTTTAAAATATAACACAGGAATGTATGAGGGGAATTGAACATGGGATTTTATAAATACTACTAAATGTGTGGAGTACGTGTGCTTCTTTCAGTATAGGTGAATATGGGAATACCTATGTGCTCAAGCAGAATTAATGAGATGAAAATGTATTGCAAAGATTGGACATTCTCTGCTTTGTTTGCAGCCTCCTTCATTTGCCACCTGATTACACCTGAGCATATTGCCAAACCTTGAGTTAGTTTCAAAGCCAAGACTGCTGTTCCAACAGTTTAGCTGAACAGGTTTGTGGCACCTGTCAATACACATGCAGTTCCCAGGCCAATATTTTTCAAGAGTCCAATGTTATTTTTTATGACCATCATTGCACTGCATGTGTTTAGACCTGTTTTTCTTTACTGATTTTTTTTTTTCTTTTAGGCATCAGCAAGTTTAAAACGGAGCAGAACAAATAAGTGGTTTAGGCTTATCTTTGTCACTGTTTGGGTACAGCACACAAGGCTACATCTACAGTTCCCATACGAAGATTTTCTTTCATGTTTAAGCCTGCCACTTAAAATGGTGAACTTATTAACCTGAATTTCTATTCCACTAAAATGAGTGCCCCCTCCCCTCTCTTGCTGTACCTGCTCATACTCTTTGTGGCTGTTTTTTTTAATTATTATTTTCCTCTATTCTTCTGCTATATTAGATTTCTGCCTTAAATCAAGCTCTGTAATGCATCTAGTTATTTATTGCTGTGTGGTTTAATTTATTTCAACAAAGGGGAAAGTAGGCATTTTTTAACATTAGAGACACATTGTTTTTATTCTGTTGATAAACATCATGATTGTAAAGATAAACATGTGAACAGTTTCCATAACAGTATTTAACAACGTTGTTGTATTGTAGCATATCAATAAAAACATCTGGCACATATAGTTGCAAACTTTATCATGTGTGTTTTGTCTAATTAACGTGCCTATTGATGTAGATGGTTACTAGATGGACTCTTGTGTCAGGGGCTTAGGATCTAGACAAAAATGAACCAATAATATTTCAAGAGTTTTAGACTGCTCTCTCTAGACAGGTATCCCCTGTTCATCGGAAGGAGACAGACAAAAAACAAATAACTCTCACACCTAGTATCCCCAGTACATGCTGTTGTCTTTGAACTGAATGCCATACAGTCACAAGAACAAACAAACTCCACACAGAAAGAATACTCTACCTTCAGTCAGCAATCAACCCACTTTATATTTTCCCTGCATATGTTCACTCTTAATGGAGTATGATTCACTCATATCTTCCAGTGTGAGTATGGTTTCTGTGTACTTCCCACCCCTGGTCTATTTAAATTGAAAGAAGTTCTTATCTGAAATATGAGTGCATTATGAAAAACTCATGACAACTTGTCAATGTAGGTTAATTACTACATGGTATATGTCAGGTTAAGTCAGGTAGTGCTCTGAGGAATACATGGTATTAACCTGTATGCCATTGATAAGCCAGGAAGTTGTAATTAGTAGTAGAGAGGCAAGGGGGCCATGGATTGGTAGACAGGTCTGATTAGTCCTACTTCATCCCTCCTAGAGCAGATGGTGCAGCAGGCTTACCTACAAGTCTTTATAAGCTGCCTTCTACTGACCAGGATCTGGACAAAACACACTACGAGAAGGGAGATTGTTTTTCTGGCAAAAGAAAGATCAATCTATGATTCAGGTGAGATTTGAAAATTGTCTTTTGAGGGTTATACTATTCAGATGTAAGCAACTTTAGTCATCTGCTGTTGTCAACCCATTGGCAGGTTCCAACTGCAGCTCATCCACATAAGGATTTGCCTTGCACAGTAGTTTCAAAGTAATTAAATTGCTAAAAAAAAATAAACCAGAAGTTTAGGAGGTTAAGTTTTCTCTTGAGTATCTGTTGTGCAGTTAGATACATTGGAGTAAATCATGTTTTGATAAGTTTTGATAAGGTACTGTAATCAAATTCTAATTATATATCATTCATATATTCTTTCTCATTCTTTGTAGATTAGCTGGTAATGTTTGATTGCACCATGACTTTGAGAGCAGCTGCCGTACTGCTGCTGAGTGCACACTTGCTGAATGCGTCTGCCCTTCCAGCTGCGTCCTCCTACGAGTTTACAGCCTATAGGATGCAGCATTACAATTTGCACCAGGACAAACGAGGTGAAACCACATCAGTGCTCCTACTCTAAACAAAGTGCAGATATTATACAGATTATTTTATTCTCTGTCTGTCTCTCTACCTCTCTCTGTTATACATGTAAATATATGTGATGTTTTTTGTTGTAGATAATTATGAAAATAAGTTACTAGAGCTGCTGACCGAATAAAAAAATCACATTTAGGTGAAATCTATGGGACACCTTTAAGCTTTATCTACATGAATGTACAAATGAATCATTAAAGGGGAAACCTAATTGTATCAGTGACAGAGAAATTGGGAAACTGATGAATGCACATCATTACAAATATAAAAGAGGAACAGAGTGCAAAACTGATTCCTGTCCTTACAAATGTACTTCAGAAGTACATTGAGGAAAATTGTTGCACTATTTGCTGCACAGTCTTTCACTGAGCCCAGTCCTATTTTTTCTTCTGATAGTCTCTGCCTCTCTGGAAAGCTCTTTTTATACCTAATCATGTTACTGCTTTTTTAGCATTATACAACTATTTTGAAACTAGCATCAAATTCAATTTAATGTATTTTAATATTCATACATTTTTCTTTTTTCTTTCCTAACATTTGAAATGTTAACTTTGTTCTACTTCCACTTAAATATGTTTTTTTATGATTTGCAAATCATCACATTCTGTTTCCATTTAAATTTCACACAGCATCAAAGCTGTTTAGAACATGGGGTTGTTTCTTCTTTGGCTCTGCTCCTAGTGAACCTCACCTGACCCATCTAATTACTGCATTTAGAAGTCCTCATCATCTGAATGAGGTGTGTTAGGTGTGGTTTAACAAAAAGAACTGAGCAGACCAAACCTTAGAATGCTGATAGATGTTGGATATAAAGGACATTTCACTGCATTTCTGTAGATTACTCAGTACCAAGACTCTGCTACTTTTTTGCTTCTACTTTTTTGCTTCTACTACTTGTTTTTTTTATTTGCTTTTTCTTATTTGATACAAGTCACAAAACCTTTTTCTTGACAATCAGTTTAGGTTCCTCTGCCCACCTCCATGTATAGTGTATGGATTACTGTATATACAGAACATGAAATCTGATGTCTCATCCCCAGGCTGCCGTGGTGCCATTGTTGTGGCAGAAGCACGTTCAGCAGATGATTCAGCTCTGACCCGTCGCTGTGTGATCATGAAGCTACCTGACTTTACAGTAGAGCGCTACCTAGAGGCCAAGAGGCAAAATGCAGCAGCAGTACTTATACTGCTCCCCCAGAACATCTCTACTGTACCTGAAGATGTTATACAGGTGCTGGCAGATGCACTTTCTTTAAAATTACTATTTCATGATCCAGCTTTGGTGTTTTTTCTTGAGTGGTTGTTTTGTGCGGACTCTGACAGTTTCAGGTGGAATCAAGTTTTAAGGCTTCCAAAGTCATACTATAAATTTCAAAAGATCTCTCAGTTGCTGGTGCTACTGATAAAAAACCCTCTGATTTTACAGGGTTTCATGGTGAGTGAGTTAGAGGCCCTGAAGAAAGAGACTCTCATGCCTGTGTATGTGGTCTCTGAAGATGAGCAACTTCAGTTCATGTATGCAGAGGTAAAGCTGGCTGCAGCCACCAAGTCTGCCTCCATACTGGTTAGAGGTAAGCCAGAAAAAAGAGAAATGCCCATATTCATATTTAGTGTTTATAATATAATACTTTTATATTCTAATGTTCGATTATCAGGGCCCGCTTCCCCATCCATCAGTGGGAAGGGACCATCCTGACCAGATTTTGTATGGGTGGGATGTCAGTAAATTCACTGAACTGTGCTGAATATCTGCCTTCCAGGACCAGAGTTAAAAACCCCTGCTGTAGCACATCTGTTGATGGACCAACTGTTCTCATCCTAACTGTGACAGTGTGTAAAACCCCTGGTATACTCAAACCAGGGCTACACACTATCATACTACAACTGTGTCTGTTCTGAAAATGGTCCACTGCCCAAATAATATCAGTGGGTTTCCTGTGGTTGTCCTTATCAGCTGATGGATGGAAAAAATGAAAATAACTGCAGAGACCATCATTAACTGACTATCTTTAATGTACACCTACAGCTAGGTAAGGTAGATATACCTGATAAAATGACATATGAGTACACTGAGAACAGTACATTTATCTACTTTACCATAAAAAGTGACACAACAAAATCAGCAAATGTTTCTCAAAAACTTTAATATCCACATTGAGTAAATAAACCCTTATTTCTAGATATATTTTGTTCCTAGCTGCAGTGATATTGCAGCAACAGATGGTTCTACTGTACATATGCCCAGTTTGTATTCTCTGTGGACCCTGGTGTCCAGCTTTGCTGTTCTTGTGGCTGTTCCAGTTCTTCGCAGTATGGTCACAGCTACTGCTTTCCAGATACTGGTTAGCAACAACTCCCCCATCAAGGCCATCACGGACAATTCCATCATTACATTAGAGGTGAGCTTGACACCCTTAACTGGCAACTTCATCCCTTTCAAGTGAGTGACCTGTAATTAAACCTGTCTGTCACACTGATTGATTGCTTTGTTCCAAGGGTGTACTTCCTGGAGTTGGAGAGGACCCACCAACAATTGTAATCACTGCCCACTATGACTCATTTGGCCTTGCACCAGTAAGTGCATGTCAATATATGGGAAATGTTTTGAAAAAACATGCTTTTCTTTTCTTCACTGCATCAATCTGTCGTCACAGTTTTTGGTTGAATGTGCAGTGCATCTAAATATTGATGAGCATAATAAAATGATTACGTTTATATTGTTCCAAAACTGTACACACACAGGAATTAGTGCATTAGTTTACCCAGGCACACATGCAAAATTTCAGCCGTTGCCGGGGTGAGGGGGTTGCGTGCATGCAGAGTCCAAAAAATGATTTTGAAAACTGCTATAATGGTTCCGGTGCCCATGAGCTTGCCACATAGCTTATGAACTAAACAGCAAAAGGGCAAAGCAATTCATTTTTCTCTACTTTTAAGAACTCAGACAACTTTTACATACAGTTGAAACCAAAAGTTTACATACACTGTATAAAAAGACAACTTTTTTTTCTTACTGTCTGATATTAAATCATACAAAACCCTTTCAGTTTTAGGTCCGTTCGGATTCCCAAAATC
>JBBJLS010000023.1:11870913-11888462 GCA_037577275.1 Bryconaethiops microstoma
TATTGCAAGTTTTGAGTATTTTGATTGTCAAAATGAAAATGTAAAGAATAAAAAGTATGTATTTTTCTTGAAAATGTATTTGAGTAAAGTACATATCTCAATACCTCAGCAGTATGAAGATAGAATGCAAGAATACACTAATGGTAGATGTATACGGATGGTCAAACACAGTGATTACAAATGGAAAGAAAACATGAATACAGCATTTTTGCATGGTTAGCACATCTTCAGAGAGTGACAGTTAGCAGGGCTGTGTGATGGCCAAGGAGCCATATTGAAGCAATTGGACCTGTGTGCTGGTGTCTGTCACTTAGCTCTGTTTGACAAGCTGGATTCTTTGTCTGTCTGCCAGGCCTCTATTCATCCTCCTTTCTACCCTCTCCCACCCCCGCTCCCCTCCGGCTTTCCCCTGCTTTCCCTCCATCTGCTTTGGGACCCTCCGAGATGGCACGTTTTTCCCCACCAAAGTTCCTCTAGCTGTCTTTGTCCACACTGTGTTACATATCAAGTACAATAATGGGGGATGCTTTGCGTTTTTTTTAGCTGGGAAGTTGCTCTGGCTTCAAAATTGAAAATATCAATTTAAAACTTTGAAACTTTTGAACAGTGATCTCACACTTCTGAACAGTATCATACCCGTTCTCTGACAGATCACCCTCATTCAGCTTTTATAGACCACTACTACAAATATAGCATGCTGCTGGACTTTAAAGCCTGTAAAAACGTGAAACGACGCGAGGTTCACTTTTGATTAGCTAATGTCGTCCGTGCCAATCATGATGATAACTCGATGAATTAGATATTTCATTTGTTCGTACAACAAAGGTAATTGAAAAAGAGGCTGTGTACACACCATTATATATCCACACATCTAATTTGTGTCAGAGTAATGCATATCATCTGGTGGGCCTGGGAGACTGACTCGGAGACAGTGAGTATCACTACAGCTCAAAACTATCTCGCTGTTTTTGAGTAGTTATTTTCCAGGCTGTCTGCTCTCTGCCTTTGCCTGTCAAGGATGGGGGGTCTGTGCTACGCAAGCCATTTAATGAGGCTTCTGTGCTGATTTGAGCACAAATGAGGCAGGGGAGGTTTGATGTGCCACTCAATGCTGGTGTTTCATCATTATTTAAATCTAGCATAACACCCTTCATAACTCAGAGGCCCAAATTAGTTTGGGAGAAATTCTTCTCACTCATGTCAGATCAATAGATTGGAATTATTCATAAGATGAATGAGGGAATTTTAGCGGTTTAAAAAAAAAGCAGCCCATTCAGAATGACGTAAAACAGTGAGGCTTTTGGCTTCAGATCATGAGCATGAGCTCTTATCATGAGCATGCTTGCCAGCAAACTTTTTTTTTTTTTGGAGGGGAGGCGGGGGTTAAACTATTATCAATTTATTCAGTATATGGGGAGTTAAAAACAGCAAATGTGTATAAAGAAATCTCTTCTGGATGATCTATCTGAGAGTAACACATCTCTAAATAGTAATCAAGGGTGCAGTAGATGCATTAAGAACTTTGGAGGACAACTTGAAGAATTTCCATGCTTCCAATTAAAATCTTTCTCTCATTCTCTTTCCTGGCATGACACAAATGGAGAGGATCACACACACACACACACACACACACACACACACACACACACACAGAGTTGTTGGTTTAATTTATATTTCCAAACAAAACATTATTAGAGACCATTTGTCCTGTTTTTCCTGAAACAGGGTGAATAGTTGCCAGCTCTGGGACATGTCTTAAGAAGCAAGCTATGGCAGGGTTCCTGATTAAGTTTCAGTTTCTACAAACTTTATTTCATCAAACTCTGTTATTGTTTATCCTTGCGGCACAGGCCCATGAAAGCATAGTGTTTATGAGAGCATATGAAAGTTAGACATTTACAACAGTAAAAACACTGTCACTTACTTTTTGGAGTAATTGTTTTTACTCATAAAATTTATGTATGATTTACTTCCCCTGCTTTAAAGCAATACTCCTGCTGCCATCATGTGACCAGAGGGGTCCACCTCTGTCACTGATGGTGTCAGAAGCTCATTCTAATTGGCCTGTTAGATGTTTTTGATCCACAATTTTGTGGCCTGCCCTGGAGCGAGTTAGGTATGCAGAGCGATTTCTCACAGTGACATAGGCTGGCAAAAAGTGATCCACTTTAATAAGAACAGGGTTAGATCAAATTAAGTTAACTGGCTAAGCAAGAAATCCAACTTTTTGAGACATGCCTCTGGGCTAGAACTGTGAGATATGAGCAAAATTTCATATCTCATAGGAATATATCACAATATATATCATGCTATAAAACATTTTCTATAAATTTCACAAATTAATACTTTGAATTGAATGACCACATGGAAAGGACTATTTTTTACATTTTAAAAATGAATTATCAAAATGAATGATACTCATTTCTACACGGTTATTTTTCTCCTTTTATTTAGAACTTCTTGAAGGTAAATGTTTAAATAAGAAAACAAAACACACCTTCAAGATTGAATTATTGTTGAAAACAACTCAAATGTAAAATGTAAATAAATAATAAAAAACATTTTAAACAAAAATAACATAATATTGTTATGTAAAATACCAAACATTAACACTGTATATATAACATTTATTTATATATCCACTCTGTGCATATATACATACATATACTTTTACATATACATATATACATATATATTTCTAGATTGTTTGTATAGTGTTCTTTTTATACTGTACTGCTGGTATAGTTTTTATTCTATTGCTTTTCATTTTTGTTGCTCTTACCTTTGTAATGTTTGCTTTCTGCCCTGACAATGCAAATGTCCCACCTGTGGGACTAAGGTTTATCTTATTTTATTTGATCTTATCTTATCTTATCTTGTACTTTCAAATATAAACTGTAGTAGCAATAAACAGTAAGACTCACAACATAAATATATTAAATACAACAGGAAACAAAACAAGACACAAAACTCACATTAAATAAATAAACAATAACAAGTGAACAATAGACTCCAAATTAGAATTACACCATCATATGTAAAGTGTCACAGCCAAAATTGATATTAAACAACAAAGCTTCAAATTATTGACTTGTCTTGACAAATCCCAGGGAGTTACTTGTATAGGTTGAGAGCTGAGAATTGGTCAATTATTTCTGGTTCTGGTAACCTTTGGCTTCCTACAATATTCCCACTTGTACTAAATGCCTGCTCTGTGGGGCACTTGTGGCAGAGATGCACTAGTATTTTTTGCCAGCTTGGCCAATAGTGAGAAATATCCTCATGCTGACTCCACTATTCCAAAGGGCTTGTTTCTGGACAGGGCTCCATAGTTTGAAGCTAGAGATTGTGCTCCTTTTCTATAGAATTGACAGAGGAACTGTTAAGCATTGTGGCGTTGTTTTTTTAAAGTATTTGCTGAAACTCTTCCTTTGTCTCTTAGTACAATCCTCTGTAGCAGCTGCTGATGGGAATGGGACTGCCTCTGCTAACGCTGTCAATTCTGTTCACTGGTATACAGCCCAGCACCCAAGGCATCTGTAAATTCCATGAGAGGCCTTATTCACAGACTCAACATCCTTGTCCTGACATGTCAAGACTACATGTCTTATTTTGTTTGTTTGCACGGAGGACCTCTGCTCCCGCTCTATAACCTCTCAATCATGAGTTGTAGGGAGCCCCACCAATAGGGGTGTCTAATTAGCTGGTAAGCAGGTAAACGCCGTTCTGCTTGAGTCTTGGCCAGCTCCTCTCTCATGAATTAGAGAAGGCACTCACCAATCTCTTGCAGACACCAGCCAATTGTTCCTCCTGGGGTAGTTTCACATTCCACTGTGTGTAAATAAATGTAAGATATATGCATTTATTTAATGCACTTAACAGCAGAGGTGACATATTATCGGCCACTTTCTCCTAAAATGTTAATTTGTACATTATACTGTACTCTTACTGTATATAGGTATGCACGAGCAGGAGGGAAAATTATACTTTATGAATGTGGCATGATTTGGGTAGCAAATAACTTAAAATGAGATTTACTTCTACTGGGTAACCATTAATCCTAGCTTTTAACATGTTTCAAAAACTGTAAAATCTATTATAATGATCCTCATGCAGACGCCACAACTCAAGCGCTTCCCTAAGACCTTTGGCGATCGTTTCTCCTAAAATATGATCGGTAAAAAAGCCGGTCTGCAAAAGAGTTCAGTCTTGGATAAAGTGTACTGTCAAGCTCATTTAGGGATTTGTTTTTCAGCTTGTCCACATATCTGGTGTAGTGAAGTATTCTACCTTGTGTGTTTCCTCCTCTACTTTAACACTCCTTATATAAGCAACTCAACTTGTGTGAAGTGTTTTTGGCTTGGTACTGTGTACCTGGAATTAAGTGTTTTCACTAATGCACAAAACCTGTTTCTCGATTGTGTAAATCGGGACCATTTCTTTGCAGATATAAGTTGCATTGGCTGCTGTTATTTCCTTCTATCTTTACAGGTCTTTGTTATGTGCTATGCCGGGGCAAAAGCCTGTTGTAATGTTTGACTCAGGGGTATATTTTGAGCACCAGATGGTACTTTTGTTCCTTTCATTCATAAAGTCTCACCATACTCTTTAACAAGGTTCTTGCATAGGTAATAGAAGAGGTCAGAGGTGTTTGAGCGTGCTGTGGGGACAGATGTGCAGCATAATTTGCAAAATGCAGTTTTCTGGTCTGTGTTAGACTTTTCATAACAAAACCACATCCATGCTACAGAGGTAGGCCCTCATTTAAGAAGGAGTTCCTTAGTTTGTATTGGTTGATCATTCTTCTACCCAGTTCCGTCTCACTTTCACTCGTCCTGCTGGTATTCATGTTTTTGTAGGGATAAGACTCAAAACACACGTTTTGATACTGTATCGAGTTTCTGAAGCACAGACAAAACACAGGTTCGAAACATAGTTCTAACTGCGCATGTCACATGCCATGGCAAAGTGCCACATCACATGTGGTGATGAGTAACGTTGCAAACCGTCATCCAAATGATACAGCTATGTTGCCATAATTAGTATATTTTGTGACACCACAAAATAAACAAGCACAGTATGAAATAACAGACAAACAGACCTTTTTATTTCATTATCTATTATTTGTCGTCATATTGCACAGCTTAATCTGGGCTATCCTTTAGCAAAGATTACTGATCAATGAAACATCTGATGTTCCTGAATGGTATTTGCAATAGATGTCTTGTGGACTAATTTACTTCATGTGCCTTGATGTGGAGCTCAATGCACATTGTTTCCTTTTGTCAGGGCCTGGTCTTGAAAGACATCAGAACTAGCAAATCATGCATGGCTCTTTTAATTTCACTAGAAACCAGTTTCATCAGTCATCTTTTTTCACCCTTAATGAGTTGATTTTTACTCCAGCTTATGGTAATTTATTGCTGTGGCTATTCTTACTCAACATTTGAAAAATGCAAATGGTGTGATTAGCAAAGCATTCAGATGAAAGACGTAATCATGATTGTACACCACTGTTTCAGTGAAGAGGAAAAAAGGTTTTGTCACATTTTCATTTGTGACATTTCTCCTTTCTAACAAATCAATGGCAATGCCTGTTTTGTTCATGTGCAGTTGTGACTGCTTTCATTTGGGTGTGTAAAAATGTGTGAAAACGAAATCTGAGAGAAAGATCACCAGAATATGAGGACCTGCAGATAAATGGCTCATTCTGAGGGTGACCTAAGATTCTTAATTAAAGTTCTTGTTTGAGCCATTTCAAACTCAAGTTGCTAAAGGGAACTAAATAGAAGGAAGCAGCAATGTTTATTGAAACTTTTTTCCATTTATTTTTCCATGCACTTAACTCAAGTAAAAGACAGTCACTCAGAATCGAACTCAGCATGGAAGCATTACATATGAAGTGTGTCACTTGGAGAATGAGTGGTAAGTGAGCTGAGTCCCTAAAATTAACACGATGGCATATTTAGAATGACACAGGGCTTCAGAGGTGTATTTCTTTTTCAATTTCAGTGACTTTTTATTCCCATTACTTCCTTCTGATACAGATGAAAACTGTTTTAGATATATTGCATATTGTACAATAAGACACTAAATAGTAAAACTTACCAATTTTATAATTTTGTACACATTCATTTTTCTTAATCTCTCAAAAAATCCAAGAACCACAGGTAAGAACACATTTAGAGCACGTAATACATTAAATGTGGAGATTTAAAGCAGAGGACAAAAGGTTCTTTTTTACACTGAAAACCCAGTTGAATTACACACCAGAATGAAAGCAAAGAAAAACTTTCACAGTACGGAATTACTGAGACACATTATGCCACACACCATGTCATAATCTTCATTTAAAATCTTGACACAGAGAGTGGAAAAGTATTTGTATTTTAAAGAGGACTTTTGTAAATCAAGTAAGATTGACTCCTCTGCTTAGGCTGTGGGTTTCAAAAAGGGAGATGCACGTAACCTTTGTAGAGTGTAAAGAGAACACTGTAAGGGTTTCCGAGTTTGTGCTGGTACTAAATGATAGACAATGTCTGCCCTCCTGCTGCTCCCTGCCTGTTAGGGGCTCACTAGTCCATGCCTGGATTTATTGTGCCAATGTGCATGCGATTGCCTCCCACCACACTTCATTAGCGTCCCTCTGATACTTAAGCACAAACACATGGGCTTAACAGCAGCACCAGAACAAAACAACTCCAGCAGGGGAGAGCCTCAGCGGCTTCCAGAAACCTCAGATCACTCCGCCCATGCCAGGATCTCACATTTCTTTCTGCCTTTTAATTTTCCTTTTGTATGAGAGATGATTAAAGGTGTAGTAGGGTGATTTTAGAACTTCAGAAATTTAGATGTAAACCAGAATAATTTAAATGTTTCACAAAAAAATATCAATAAACATGACCATGGCAGAATTTGGCAAAAAGTCAAAATCAGCTCAGAAGGCTCCTGAGAGGCACAGCTGTCAAATAGCTTTGACCTTATCATTTGGAGATTGGGAGTTTGAGCTCAGTAGGCTCCATGCATGGTTGTCTTCCGGGTTCTCGTACACTGCCAGATCAACTTCTGGTCAATAAACAGATAGACATGGCTCTCTTTTACTTTTGCTGTCTTCAAGACTCTCCTCATCTGAGAGCTACTAATGTAGACTGGCTTGTGAAAATGTTGTGTACTACTCTTTCTAGCAAGCACTAGAAAGGAGCACTAGAAAGGTTTCAAAATGTACATCTCCCGCTATAATGAGGGTAAGTGACCTAGCAATCAACAAACTAGTGTATGAATCTTTGACAGTGTAACTATCAGTGTTACTGAAATGTCATTCTCTCTCTCTTTCCTGCCATGTGCGTTGTGTGTGTAAAGGATGGGTGTAAAGGTTAACTTTCTGGGTTGACTCACATGGTCCAGAAGACGTTTGGGCTTGCCGGTTACTCAAACCACCAATGGTCCAATGAGAGTGTTGAAGGTTGTCTTCAAGCAGTGTGAGTGAAAGAAAGCATTTGTCCAGTTCAACCCTGTACAACTAAAGTTGGAGGCAAACCTGTGCTAGGCTAACTAGAAGGTTAAAGTTTTATGAGTCCTGAACTTTTTAAAAACACAATATAAAGATGGGTATTTGGCAGACTTCACAGTTCAATTATTTGCTTTTTCAGAAAAGAAGCATTCTCTTAACATGTTACAATCTTTTGTTGCTTTGTCACAGAGAGAACACTGCACACCCACCACATGACTTTTCTTTTCCCATTATCTTTGATGCATTGTTGTTGGGAAGTGTGCCCATCCACAAATATTAATTATTTAGAAAAATACCATTTTTTAGGAATCTAAAAAGTTAGATTTACATTAGGAATAACTATTTAAATAACCAAATAAACCCAATCTCTGGGTTAAACACAGTGATTGGGATAAAAAAATCATCGTTGATTTTGTGTGGATGAAATGGTTACCAAAGAAGACCCTGCACTAATGCTTTTATAAGACTTTGTAGCACAAATCCTTATTCTTTGTTGAAAAAAAGTGAGCAGCAAAAATGGTATAGCAGTGGTGTGGTGGCGATGGACAAAGGTCAGGGCCTGGTCCATGGGGAAGAGAAATAAATCCAAATGTTTCAAGGTTAATGGCAGTGTGCAACAAAATGGATTCCATGTCAAAGGCAGGCTGACAGGTGATTTGACTCGGCCAAACCTGTGTAATCAATCTCCGGCCAGCCACTTTCACACTATCTCCTTCTGCTAGGGCCACTGGCAGGGGGCGCCAAAAACAAGAATCTTTAGTCCTTTTCACATAGAAAACCTGGAACACGTTTACCGGTAATGTTCAGGCTTTGTGTCGTTCACACGTGCAGGACTGTATTTTTCAGTATAATATATATGTTCATGCTCGCCATTAAAGCCCTGCAAAACAGAACATGATACATGTCCTCAGCATAAAAGGCCAACAGTTCTTTAATATCTGAACAGTCAGAAAACTCCACTGTAAAAAATGCAACAAAAAAACTGACCCAGAGATTCTGCTCAGAAGGTAAAATTTTGCCACTTCTCCCCAGAATCCACTAACAAGCATACAAAGTGATTCAAATAATGACCCATCATTTTCAGTTGAGAAACAAAACCAAACTGTACAAACAGAATGTCATAAAAGGTTTAGCCTTGCCAGCTATAATCTAGACATGTATGTATTTCATTTTCATTGTATTGCACCAGGTCTTGTGCAGGTAAATTGCCAACTTTACCTGAGTTTTGACTCATGACAACAGCGATGTTTTAACAAGGCACGAACTGCACATGTAGATGTGCACAGAGACGGCACACTTTCATAACAATTATAAGACAAAATTCATGCTCATCTTCAATATTGTAGCCGAGATCATGCTTCAGAAATCATTTCATGATTTCAGAGACAACCTAGCTTTGCAGATTCTCTCCCACAGTTCTCTGAATCTGAACTGTGTAATGCTTTTGGGAAAGCAGGCCCAAGTGGTGAGAGAGAGAAATCAAATAAATGACTCACTCACTTGTGTAGTTTGCACAAAACCATAAATAAAAAAATTCAGGAGTGATAATCACTCATTAGGTCCAGCTCATCTCAATCTACTTAAGAGGTCTTTAGGGGCCTACATTTATTCATGATCCTTCAGTTAACCTCTTATCCCCTTAACTATATGTGCCCCTGCACTTTAAATTGTGAACTTAAGAACTGAGGTTTAAGGGGCTATTTTTCTGTCTCTGTGGTAGATTTTTCAAAGAAACTATATCTTTAGAAAAACAACTGTTGTATCATTGATTAGATATTGATCATGGCCACGGGAACCAGAGGGCAAGTGAGCATTTGACCCCACTCTTTTTCATTGAATCTGGAATGCTTACATAGAAAACAAGATCTCTTCTCTCCTTAAACTGCACAGACTGCTGTCCTACAGCTACAAACAGACTTAGAATCAAACTCAGCTGCAGAACCAATCCAAACCTCCATTTCAGTATTGTGGGGAGTGGGTATTATAATGTGTTACCTTCTTCTGAGGTGTTAACTAGAAAAGTTCGTTGTCTGTGTTGAACTCTACATACAGTGCTGAAAGTTCATTTTAGTTGGTGGACCACTAAGAGTAAGCTCCACTACTTTTAGTGGTGTGGAATATTTTTGCTTTATTGTGCCTCCTTAATGTATTTTTTCTTTTTTATTCACAGTGAAAAGTAACATTTTAATTTTAATATTTTTGATTGGGCCCTCAGGCAGGTCTTATCACTTCCTATTTAGTAGCACTCATTTAAAATTAAAGTTGCTATAATGGCATCTATATTTGTAAAATAACCACTTTTGTTTTTCTAATTCTTTCAGTGGTTTTTGAAATATGATGTTAAAACATTGCATAATATAAATATTCTGAAACAATTAAAATATTTATGCAGAACTGTATGCCTAAACTAAGACTTAGACCATTGTTTTTAGAAGTGAGACCTGAAAGTATGGCAGGGTTGTGATGTACTGGGTACAGATGAGTCTGCTAACGTCTTATGTCCACACTGGTTGTGAGTAAATTCTGCTCTGTGGCAATGCCAAGAGAAGCTGGCGCTGCAAGCTTTCCTCATTCTCCACTGTCTAAAGCCCCAGACAGCAGCTCCCAAGAGCCTTCAGCTGCTTGTTTAAACCTGACACAAATTCCCTGTCACAATGCCCAGGGCGGTTGTGCTTGTAGGCACAAAAGCAAATATTTCCTTTTCTGATTGCAGCCAATCCCCTTAAACACCCCCACCAACACCTGACCCAACACCCCCCCACACACACACACATTCCCTTTCCCTTTACCTTTCCCTTTCCTTGTCTCCAGCAGCTCCGGTACTGCGAAACAGCCATTTGTCACAAAGTAATTATAGAATTATCGATTGGCAAGCAATTAACACCCCCACCCTCTTTTACTCCCCCTCCCCATCTTTTAATTTGCAGTCAGAGTGGCGAGAAGGGGAAAAAAGCTTTTGGAGTAACACATTTAATCCCCTTGGCATTTCTCTACAGTCTTCAGATTAATGGAGGGACAGGGACAAAAGGCCTTTTTTCCTCTCGATTTCATCCTACTGTTTCCCTTCTGCCTGCAAATCTCCCTCAGGCAGCAGCAGCCGACTCAGGGCCTCCCTGGCTACTGCTCTTACACTGCTCACACACACATAGAACAGAGCACTTCAGATTAGCATTGGGAAGAGCTATTGGTGCAGGATCTCTGAAGGCTTTGATAAGCTCTGAGCCTGCTGCTATAAAACCAGAGACAGCAGCTATTGCTTCCTAAGGGCACGTAATTCCATTGACCATTTGGACAAATCCAAAATGGAATGGCCCAGAAAAAAACTGTGATTCACCAAGAGACAGCCGCTAATAGCAAAAACTTGAGGAAAGTTTTCTCAAAAAGTGAGCACTGAATATTGTTGGAGAAAACCTTTAGGAGTATTCCTGCACAAAGAGAGAGTCCAAGAAATTATCTCACTGTGGGCAAAGAAACCCTTTACACTTTAACAAAATAATACTGGATAGTCTATCAGTGCATTCAGTAGGGGCATTTAGAACAGGGTAATGAAAAACCGGAGCCTTAATTCTTGCTTTGTGTTCACTGTGGCCTGCAGTTTTCACTCTCTTCCACAGTACTTCATCGCTGCTGCCCAAATGGACACGCAAAGGATCAGACCCCAGAAATTCAAGAGCTGGCAAATATCAAGAGTGGGATCGATTTCATGGAACATCACCTTGGTAACATATGGCCACAGCTGAGATAGTTGATTTCCCTTCTGTCGTCTTTTATAACTCACGGCCTTTCCGTGTTTCAGTTGTTTCAGATTTTCATTTTTTTCTTTCTGCTCTCCCCCTGTCTATACCTGACTACATAGGTTTTCTCCTAATCAAGCGATGCTCTAAGCCAGGAAGGTGAAGACTATATTATTCCTATATATACACTGTATATACACTATCCTGGCCATGGTGGCTGTGTCATTGCCAGGGATCGAACTTGACATCTTGTTGGTTTCGCCACTCAGTAACCCCTTGCAATAATTCAGATGTTTCACACTGTACCTATGTAATTGTATTTCTATATTATGTATATTTACCATCTCTGACTCTTGATTTTTTGCAATATTTTAGCTCAAGGAAATGTTTACTAGATATTTGTACTAGCTTGAGAGACATTCTCTAAGTGGATGACAAAGCACTTTTGTAAGTTGCTAAACAAGACTGCTAATTGTTGTAAATTTAAATACACCTTGACAACTGCAGTTGTGGCCTATACAACACTTGTTAAACAACATTACCTCCAGTGAGAAGGCATTCAAATGCTTGAGGTACCTAATGAGCAAAAATAAATCGACTATAAGCACCTATA
Organism: Bryconaethiops microstoma; assembly: GCA_037577275.1. Lineage (NCBI taxonomy): Eukaryota > Metazoa > Chordata > Actinopteri > Characiformes > Alestidae > Bryconaethiops > Bryconaethiops microstoma. The sequence goes on from JBBJLS010000023.1 coordinate 11,882,771, forward strand.
TTAAGAGAAAATGCTCAGTACCTGGAGATCTCATAATCAATGTCATACTCTCATCTTCCATTTCTGCATCAGGGACTGTATTCCTATTAGTGTAACTGTAATACAACATGAGAGTTTTTCTGTTTCCACAGCTGTGGTCTCTCAACAAAGCTAAAATATAGGAAATAGTTTATGCAATTTCTAACATTCTATGTGGTGTCCAAGTCTTCACAGAATGTAAGAGCTGACAACAGCTTGTTCAGCTGAACCCAGAAGATAAAATATTAAGCTTTCATAGAAGTTCTAGCACCAAGGACAAAAACTCCCTATGCAATTTCCAGCAATTCAGTATTTCACAGTGAAACAACAAATGCCACCTGTTTCTCTGATGTTCCTCTGAAATATTAGTATGTATACCAAGTCCAACTTTATTTCTCCCGCGTTTATGGCTCTTAAAAGCCCAGATGAGTATCTGCTGAGAAGTTCTATGACAAATTGAATAAAAGTCCTTGTGGTGTTTTTACTCTCTGGGTATTTAGGATACAAAAGCTTTCAACAACTTAGCATCAGCTGATCCCCTGCTTCGTAAATTCACAGCACAGAGCGGAGAATATAGGTGGTGTATATCTCTTTGGACATGAAGAACAATACACACTGACTCCATCTGATTCCTACTGTCAATTGATAGAGCTCACAGCCTGTTAAGTCATACGTACAGCAATATTGCCTTATGAAATTCACTGGAATATTGATCTGTTTATCCTGTGCTGTGCAATTCTCATTTTCTTGAAGAATCACTATGTGAGAAACCATCACAGTGCTGCACTCTCAAACCCTGTGATGTCATTGAACTAGAAAACAGATTATTACACTTTCTAGTTTAAAGCTAATGAATCAAAGCATTCTTATAAAGGCTTTTATTATCTTTATTAAACCATGAATTCATAGATAAGCCTTACTATTGGAAACTCTTAGAAGTGAGGTGATGTTGGATGCATTCTAATTGAATACAACATTCTTTGAAATTTTAAGTTTGAAAAGCCATGGTGAATATACACAGTAAAGCCCTGCTTATCACAGAAGTTATGTTCCAAGAGCACCTGCGTATAGTGAAATACCACGATGTTGTGATGTGGTAAAAAAAAGGCCTAGAAATATACCTATTTTTGTAGTGTAAACCCTAAACATGCCCCAAATATCCTCCTAAAACACTTTAATTTCATTTTAAACTCAGCTTAATATTTTACCCTTAAAGAAAGTGTAAAGGTAAACCCGTATCCGTACTGTACAGTGTACACTGAACAGCTGTCTCTAGCAGTGCTAGAATGTAAATACCGATGTTACCCCTGTAAAGACTGCATTATAATTAAGGCACGTGCATTTTCTTTGGTGTGCGCTGTCATTTTCTTTGGTATAAGCAGGTAAATACAGTAATAAAAATACAAAAAGAAGAAGAACAAAACAAAAAACACGAGAACAGTCGAGACACTCCAGGGGGTAAATTCTGGACTGCAGCTTCACAGGGCAGCAGCCATTCAGCAGCAATGAGAAATAAATAACTTTTTCAGAGTGGCTACTTTCAAACCTCCAGCTTCTGAGTACAGGTGACTGTGACGTCCGGGCCTCATCCGCCACGCTAACCCTCGTCCTCGTTCCAGGTTATTTATGTCTGGGCTCATTCCGTTCAGGTGTCTGATTGCCTTTCTTACTGCTGCACTCAAATATAACCAACCAGAATGAGGACGAGGGGTGTGGCGGAGGATATCTGCAGTTTCCATGTAGGTGCGGCAGTTTCCGCAGACAATTATTAGTTCGGTTCTCTGAAAAAATTGACGCGACTGCTGAACTGCAATTAAGCGGGGGTTACTGTATTTCTACTCATATTCTGCTTGAATTGAGGAAGGAAGTAATAATAATAATATTAATAATAATAATATATTTTATTTGATACACATGAATAAATTACTTTAAAAATCATGTAAACCCAAATTAATATGCTTCAATTAAAACCAAGTTATCCAGAAATAAAAATCAATGAATGTATAATCCTTTAAAATAAACTATATTAATCCTTTTTAATAATCTATATTTAATAACTTATCACTTTTAAGAGTAAATTCTATTTAAAAGAAATGTTTTAAGTCCTTATTTTAAAGCAGACAGTGGATTGTGTTATCCCCAGATGTTCAGGGAGGGCGTTCCACATTGTTGGCTTTAAGCGCCGTTAGTTTAAGCGGTTAGTTATTTTAACTCTCCACGGATATGGCGGGCCAGCTGAATATCTTTAGGCATGATGGTGACTCTCTGGATGGTGCACAGGTTCATGTCCTCGGACAGATCCACCAAGTAAGCCTTCAGGGCCGTGACGGTGGAGCTCTGGAAGTGGAGGTTGGGTTTTGAAATCCTGAGCAATCTCACGCACCAGACGCTGGAAGGGCAGCTTGCGGACCAGTAGCTCCATGGATTTTTGGTAACGGCGGATCTCTCTCAAAGTATATGTACAAATTTATGTTGAATTTACCTTTTCCCTCTACAATGCCCACAAATGTGTCCTATTGTAGCCCATGTTGGGAGGTTGTACAAGTTTAATAGAACACAGACATAAGTTCCATTCATCCAAAATAAAAATCGAACACAATTATTTTTGTGTATTATATACACTTTGTCTGACCGAGAACTGTTCCCAAGACCTTCTTGCTGTGAGGTGGCAGTGCCACCATGCTGCCCTTCTATGTATAACATTCAAACTTGTAGATGTTGTAGGGAATCAGCAGCAGGCATTTTTTAAATGTTTTACAAGGACACAAGCAAAATGAGTGTATTAAGAATACTGTCTGATTTAATTTTGTGAGAGTCAGATTTAATGAGTAGCCTAGTAATATCTTCTAAAGTATTGTTTCTCACCTGCTGGGCTATGATTCTAAGGGTCTATGGGCCCATACTTGACATGGAGGACCCATAGGCTGGGTTGAGAAAAGTTGTTTTTTTTACCAATATTCTTTTGCCAGATTTGCTAGCCTAGCAACAGTTGCTGAAAAAGAATGCATTTGCGTAGCATTGACAGGTCAATTACTGTTTTGTTTGATTTGCTTGTTAGTCCATTGTTAGCTTTATTTTAGTTGAACAGGAAAAACTGGTCATTAAAAAGTTTGAGTGTTTAGCTCTACGCTGAGTTGGGCCAGTCTGTGCCAGCTGGCCCGGCTGCTAATGATGTGCGGTGTGGATGAGGACTTCATTGCTCAGGTGTGAGGGCTGTTGGAGGTGACTGGGAGCGAGCTGAGGGACGGGCAGGCGAGCGAGAGGCCACAGCGCTGGTCAGCTTCCAGCAGGGTCAGGTCCTGGCCGTGTCCACGGACGCCTCTCATCACACATCCCATCTTATTCTCCTGCTCCTCCTCTTCCTCTGCTCTCCACTCCTCTGAAGACCTCATTTTCTGCATGATTAGGCCCCCACCTGTCCTGCGCCTGGCCCCTAGCCCTCACACAGCCTGCGACACACTGTCAATTAGCACGAGCACATTTCTAGCTGAGTCACATTGCAATGAGATGGAGATGGGGAGTAGGTATGAAACCAAATCATAACAACAATCCTGTAGGATCAAGTGGCACTGACTTCAATTTTGGAATGTATATACCTGTTTAAACACAACACTTGGTGGCATTCATTTTATTTGCACACTAAAATCTCATTAAGGTCTGTTCCATTTATATAATGTATAAGTGTCTGCAGTTGAAGACACATTTGAAGAATTTGAAGGTTTGGTGAAATGAAACTAAATTTGCATTGCATAATATAAAGCCTCCTTACAACTAGTTTGAAACTCAGCCCTCTATATGTGTAAATCTCAATTGTTTTTATTGGTACATTCATAATTAAAAGGTCATGGTAGGGACATGTGGTTTCAAATAATGTAGAAAAAAAGTTTTAAAAGACAGTCCCAACAATTTCTCTGTCTTTATTATTTACAGTTATTTGCTTCAATCCAGCTGATTAATATGTACTGAATTCATATTGGGTTTGCTGAACTGCAATGTAATAAATCTAAAAATTATAGAAAATGATCTCAAACATTTTAAATACTTGTGATTGGCTCAAATAACTGCAACTAATCGTGACAAACTAAGTTAATAGTTGCATGAAAGTTTCACCATGTAAAGTCAGCATCAGAGTCTCTGGGTTCCATAATTAGTGATCTGTACATTATAAGTGACTAGAGCTTGTATGTTAAACAACTGTTGTGGCATTTGTTTCTCACGAGAAGCTAAATGAGTGCCACAATGGCCTGCATTTTCTAACAGATGTTTCTAAGAATGGAAACATCAAAGTTTGTTAAGTGAAGTTTGTTAAGTGAAGTTTTCCAGCACCTATGAACATTTACATGTGAATTATAGCTTGTCATAGCAAATGACCCTGAGACTCAATTTGCAGAGAGAAAGTATGTGTTCATATGAAAGTAATTAAAACAACTCAAACTACAAGTAAATATTCCACCACTGTAAGCAAGTGGAAGAGAGCAAAGCCCTGAGTTCACTGAAGGCGGAATGTCTGGTAAATTGATAAGTGTCAGCATGTGTAGTACTGCAGGCTTGCTAGAGCCCAGCAGTGCTTCTGCTGCTGTACCAAGAGGTTTCTTGGGTAGTATTAGCAATTCCTGTCTTGTACTTTAACAGGCTTGGTATCACTTTTAACAAAAGTGTATTACACTGTAACCAAAAAGGTTCTTTGAAATATATTGCCAATAACATAATCATTTTTGTTGCAATATAAACCATTTTGAAAGAGCTTCCAATAGTTTCTCTATTAGAAGACATTTAGCCAAGCAAAAAAGCACTTAAACATTGGAATAGTTCCTTGAGTCACCATGGTTCTATATAAAAATGTTGCCTTTCCTAAAGAGCTCATAAAGAACTTCTTGTTTTAGCCCACAGTCATTACCTTTCAGTCTAATCCTTTGAAAATCATCATTCTGCACATCAACCTGAAAGGTTTAACTCACCTAAAGTGTAAAATTCACCATCATGGATGTTTTTGTGTCCTAGCTCTGATTAATCCAATGCTGAAACTGATCCATATACTGTATAATGATCTGTGTGCTGCCAAACTATCATTTAGTTTTTACTTATAGAATGATAGGCTTTATTCCAGTCTCTTGATTTTACCTTGTAAAATGAACCAGTGAGCCACATAATAAGCTCGGCACTCATGACTGCCAATGTGACACCTGTTATATTTAGAACAAGTGTTTTTTTTCAGTACTGTAATATTCTGTGAGTCAACAAACAAACAACACATAGCAGAGGCAGATAACCTTAATTATACAGCAGAAGCCTATATAAAAATATTTGAAAGCCAAATGAATTGCTGATTGAGATTAGCAGGAGTTATAAGGGTTTGACTCACAGTCTGAAAAAGTTAGCAAATGGGTTGATTTTCAGGGTTGGAATATCACATTTGCATCATAATAGTGCTGCTTTAAAGAAGCAGAATATTTTTCAAGCCTTATCTACCACAATGTACTGCAGCTACAAACTGATTTTTAAAAAATATTTGTATGGATCAGTCACCTTGGAGAGTGAACAGCTTACTGTTTACGGCTCCTGATTTTTTTTTTTAAGTATAGAGGGCCAATACATTTACTAAAATGTACAGATATATGTGTAGTTTAACAGATTCAAGTAAAAGGTGCCAATGTCACATGCTAATATTTATATA
>JBBJLS010000023.1:11894996-11907402 GCA_037577275.1 Bryconaethiops microstoma
TACTGTTTACCAGAAACAGTCTTTTTGTGCTTCTACAAAATATATCAGGGAATCTTGGAATACATTGAAATATGTCATTGCACCAATTTGGAGAACCAGCGATTTGGAGAACCAAACTGATTTTGGCAGTTCTATTAGTAATGAATAAAAACAGAGATAATTGGTCAGATTATTCAACATTTGCTTCACATTTATTCTACAACATTCATTAATAGCGTTCTATGAATGATACAATTGATTATTTTATTTAACTTTAATAGCTGTTTAACAAAATTCCCACATTAACTCAACTCTGTTTGTATTCCTGTTTAGCTGTATACATTAAAGTTCAAAACAACAAATTCTAGTATTTTTTTATAAAGATTTTGAATTTTTCTTTCAAAACATTCCAGTGCATACATGTTTAACATAAGCTAAATGGGCTGAGAAGGAGCAGTAAAGTAAAGTGGCCCCTCATAGTCACACATGAACACACCACAGCACACAAAATTTTTCTCTGTATTTAACCCATTCACCAAGTGAAGCAGCGGGCAGACAGGAACACAGCACCCAGGGAGCAGTGTGTGGGGAAAGTACCTTGTTCAAGGGTACCTCAGTGGTGCCAATTGTATTCCTAGGATTCGAAACCCATGACCTTCTGATCACAGAGGCAACTCCCCAGCCACCAAGCCACCAATTGCCCATGGTGGCCTAGTGGTTAGACAAAATATTTTAAAAAAAAATTGGCAACAGCTGTGTACACACATTGGCTAGAAATCAACATTGTGTGGGGTCAACAATGAGACATACTTATAAGGGTCCTAAAAGAACATGAATCTAATTTGGAATTTAGAAGCATATTTTAAATGATGTATACCCTGGCAACCCTAGTGGTTGATTTTGATGTTAGCAGGTACCAAATGTTATAATTTAAACAAAATGACTGCAAACAGTAATAGGCTCCATGAGTACATATATCAACTTAAATGAAGAGCAAAGGTAAAAACATTTATGAGCATTTTTCCATAGTTTTCACACTAAATGAGATTCAGATCTGCATACAAAACTGAATAAACAAGGAGACAGAGAGGAAACATACAGTGCAATTTAAATGGTCATTTCATTTATTGAAAGAAAAAGGTTAGACAACACCTATGAATTTACATAATCTTAACTGTGTGAGATAAACCTATATGTTACACTTGGTTAGCAAATCTCCCATGAATAACATTTATACAAGATGGACCTGGAGAGTGAGGTCTATAGGTCCTTAGATTGACTACCTGGATGAGCTGTCATTGTACTCTTGGATAATTTTGGTAGGCTGGCTACTTCTGTGAAGATTTGCCACTGTTCGAAATGTTTTTCATTTAGAGATAAAGGCTGTAACTGTAGTTACCTTGCATCCCAACCCTTTAAAAATGGCTTCGTACCATTTCCAGAATAAATGATCTTTTCTCTCTTATCTAATTTCTTATAATCACAGCATACTGTGCTGTTATTGAGACTATTTAGCCAAGTTACACATTGCTGGAAAGGTTCTGTTTAGTAGATGTTTAAATTCAACTGGACTGGCAGTAATCAAGCCTGATTGTGTCAAGAATACTTAATCTCAAATGTCCCAATGAATAAAATGTGCTAAATTAGTTAATACAGTAACACAGGACCAGTTGCTGGATATCTTTTTTTAGTAAATGAAAGAATTGTTTAAAAGATTTTTTTGCATGTACTTGTATTTACCACTTTTAAATAAAAGGTTTAAGATATTAGTATCGGCGACAATAAAATGTTAATCATTGTTTATTGAATCAGCCCCTGAAATTCCATAGTAATGCATCATTAATGCCAGCACTGGCAATGCATATATTGCCTAACACTTAGGATAAGGAGACTCTTCTTGATCCTAATGAATGCAAGTTTTAAATGAAAGAATTACAATTTCCCAGCCATGCCTCCTCTCTGACCAGTGCTATTGTCATCTCATAATAACACCGTTTTATGACAGTGATTCATCACATGCCCAAAAGGTAATATTATCGAGGAGAACTACAGGCAGCATAATTAAATTTATGTTTGACAGCAGGAGATGTTTGTTTCCATTGTACACTTGCATTTTTTATGTAAGTACCACCCCACCACCCCTATCCCCCTAGCTCACTCTTTTATTCCTTTCATTCTTTCATATATATATATGATATATATGAAATGAACAGGGATATAAATTGAATGAAATCTGATATATATGGAATGAAACCTCATATATATGGAATGAAACCTGATATATATTTGGAATGAAACCTGATATATATGGAGTGAAAGCAGATATATATGGGATGAAAGCAGATATATATGGAAAGAAACCTCATATATATGGAATGAAACCTGACATATATGGAAAGAAACCCGATATATATGGAATGAAACCTAATATATATATGGAATGAAACCTGATATATATAGAATGAAAGCAGATATATATGGGATGAAACCTGATATATACGGAATGGAATCTGATATATATGGAATGAAACCTGATATATATGGAACGAAACCTGATATATATATGGAATGAAACCCGGTTATATATTGAATGAAACCTGATATATATGGAATGAAAGCTGATATATATATTGAATAAAAGCTGATATATATGGAATGAACGGGGATATATATTGAATGACAGCTGATATATATGGAATTAAACCTGATATATATGGAATGAAATCGGATCTTTCACTGTGTAATCCTGATTAATGGGTAAAATCCCATCTTGAGGAGACCCAGGAAAGTTGACCAAAGCAGTGCCAGCCCGTAATTTCACGTTCATTGTATATATATCGCGTTTTTTATTCAATATCATTTCAGTACTTTGCATACACGCCACAGTTCTTCAAAATATATTTTATATGGTAAATTGGTGCAAAATAGAAATTGTTCACACAATAAAAGCCAAAGATGATTTATTTTTTCTTTCTTTGAAGGCAGACATCATACACTCTATTCATCAAAACAGGATTTACCCATTTACCGGGATTACACAGTGAAAGATTTGATTTCATTCCGTATATATCAGCTTTCATTCAATATATATTGAGTTTCATTCAATATATATCGAATTTTATTCAATATATATCCCCATTCATTCCATATATGTCAGGTTTCATTTCATATATATCAGGTTTCATTCCATATATCAGGTTTCATTTAATATATATCAGGTTTCATTCAATATATATCCCCATTCATTCCACATATATTAGGTTTCATTCCATATATATCAGGTTTCATTCCACATATGTCAGGTTTCATTCCATATATATCAGGTTTCATGCCATATATATGAGGATTCATTCGATATAGATCCACGTTCATTCCATATATCAGGTTTCATTCCATATATATCAGGTTTCATTCCATATATATCCATGTTCAGACCATATATATACTCTTTCATTCTATATATATATGTAGAAGCGTGAACTAATACCCTGGGCTGCTTTGAAGACCACCAAGGACAATGTCTAACAAATGATCAGTCGTTGACCTTGTAATTACTATTCAATAGATATTTAAATTGTGTGTAATTACAGGTGCTGGGTGATAAAACGTTTGTGTCATGTACATATTCATCCCATTTATTATGAGTCCCAGAGGGACTGAAGTGTAATAATGTTCACTGTGCACTTCGGCAGTGTTGTTCCATAACTTTAACAATGCCTGTTTTTCTTTGTGCTTCATTGTTAGGACTGTCAAGTGGAATACTGACTTTTTACCTGCTGCTTTGCTACAAGCCTGAGGCTATTTTAGTGCCAAATCATTCAGAGAAATATTTAAAACACACACACACAGCAAGTAAGTATGACTGTGTGTGTCAGAGATGCAGCTTGTGTATAACAAAGCATTTCAAAATGCAAAAGCATGACTGTTGCAGTGCTCAAAATGCATATTTTGTTCCATTTATAATAATTATTATTACATCACTTCTCATAACTCCCTGTCAACTCCTGTGACTTTGGGTCACATGCAGAGCAAGTGATATTTGCCAGCAAAGTAAATTGGCAAATTTGTATCACAATTTTATTTTTTACATTATTGATAGTCTTTATCCCTTATAATTTAACAGGTTGTTTTGTTATATTGTCTTTAAATATGTAAAGACTTTAAATATGTAAATCATGTTAATGTTATAATGTTATAATGTTATTCCTGTTTCTTCTGCCAATGGAGTAAGATTACTGTGACACTCAACATGCCTCTGGCAGTCTTGTAAGCATCCTGCTTTTGGAGATAGCGCCTCTGCCAATTGACTCATGCCTGCCTATCCCAACTGTTACTAGGTCTTGTGCACGGTCCTGGTCCAAACGTGTGTGTGTGTGTGTGTGTGTGTGTGTGTGTATGTGTGTGCCTGGCTACATGGCATGGTGTGATGTCCCGTGGCCCCGTGCACCCTTCAAGTTGAAGATGAATGGTGCCCTGTCACTCGGCCTGCTCTTCAGAGGCCTGCGCTCTGCGTGAGGAAAGTGCCAGTCATTAACGGGGGAGGCAGGATGAAAAATGAGTTCATTTACGGGCAAGTCCTGTGAGCCGAGTAATGTCAGCAACACTCTCTCTCTCTCTCTCTCTCTCTCTCTCTCTCTCTCTCTCTCTCTCTCTCTCTCTTTCACACACACAGACACACACACACACACACACACACACAGTTCTTTCTCTTTCTCTCTTATTCCTTTCTCTCTCTATGTCCCTTTCTAATTCCTTTCTACCTCTTTTACTCTTTCCAGTCTCCCACTTTGTCTCTCTCTTCCTGCCTCTCTTTCCCTCTCTTTCTCTCATTCTCTTTCTCTCTCTCTCTCTCTCTCATGCACTGTCTCTCTCATTCTCACGTCCTACAACAGGGGGACCAGGGGAGGGAGAATTACTCAGCAGATTTTTAGAGAACAGTGATAGAGGGGTGGCCTGCAGCTGGTGGGGGGAAAGAGAGAGAGAGCAAGAGAGAGAGAGCAAGAAGTTGAGAGAGACAGATGAGGGACAGATGTGGTAACAGGACGTTAATCAGACAGGATTTTGCCAGCCTGCATTTACATTTACAGCATTTGGCAGATGCTCTTATCCAGAGCGACGTATGTGGCTGCTTTGTAGTCCACAAGAAAACATGTCTCTAACACTAGTAAGCCTAAACCTGAATTTAAGAGCTTCTAGAAGAATAAGATTCTATCATAGATATAATGAGTACGCCAATCAGATCACACACAGATGACTTATTTGTGAAGTTTGTGTTAGTTAAGCTAGTTTATGACATGTAGTTGTTATCCTAAGTGCTCAGGGAAGAGGTGGGTCATTAGTTGCTGTTTGAAGGCAGTGAGGGCCTTAGCAGTTCTGACAGGCAGGGGAAGTCTGTTCCACCACTTCGGTGCTAAAGCTGAGAGAAGTCTTCTTGCATGTCTTTGACCTTTGAAAAGAGGTGGGCCAAGCTGGGTTGTACTTGATGTTCTGAGAGGGCGAGCTCAGACCCATGGTCTGATCAATTCTGATGGGTAAGAGAAAGCTGGACCATTTTAGCTTTGTAGGTGAGTGTTAGAGTTTTAAATCTAATGCAAACAGCCACATGAAGCCAGTGAAGTGTTCTGAGTAATGCAGTGGTGATAGTTTTGAATTGTGTGTGCTGGTTGTGGTGTTTTGAGGACTAGACATGCTGCTGCATTCTGAACCATCTGTAGAGATCTTGTGATCTTCAGAGGAAGGTCAGTCAGGGGTGACTAACTAGTCTAGGCTTGATGACAAGTGATTAAACATCTAAGTGGCATCAGTTCTGAGGAATGAACACACTTTCCTGATGTTATAAAGAAGGTACATGCAACATTTGGGGAGATTGTTAATGTGAGATGAAAATGAGAGCTCTTCACCAAAGAGAACACTTAGATTTTATGCTTTCGATGTGGGAGTGATGGGAAGTCTGTTCTTGAGGATGCCTTCCCTGGGGTAGACAGGTGCTCTATTTTGCTGAGATTTAGCTTCAGGTGATGTGCTGTCATCCAGGAGGAAATGTCATTCAGCCATGCAGATATCTTGGCTGAGATCTGAGAGTCAGTGGGAGGAAAGGAAAGGCTGAGTTGAGTGTCGTCAGCACAACAATGGTAGGAGAAAACATGTGAAGATATAATATCGACAAGAGAGCAAGTGTATAAGAAAAAGAGGGGGTGGGGGGCGGGGGAAGCACTGAACCTTGGGGAACACCAGTGGCAAGTTGTCACTGAGCAGACATAGATCCTTTCAATGACACTTGGTAACTGCAACCCTGAAGGTAAGACACAATCCATCGCCACTCAGAAAACATGATTTTGGGTTTGGTGAGTGAAGCCAGGAGGATCTGATGGTTTAGTGTCAAAAGCTACATAAAGCTCTAGAAGAATTACATCCAAAGATAGTTTAGGTCACTATATTTTGTGATAGAAATAGGCTGAGGAGAGAAGAGACATTGGAGTATGGTCTTTTTTTAAGATTGGTGTGATGACCGTTGATTTGAAGACCACTGGAATATGGCCTGTTTATATGGAGCTCTTTATTATGTGAGTGATAGAACAGAGAAGACCCAAGTATATGGTCTGAAGTGTAGGTGATAGAACTCGAACAAGTTCTGATGTGGTAGGGTTTCAGGATGTCAGGAGCTGAAGAACACCATTTGTGGACGGTGGACAAAACCAGATAAATCTAAGGGGGTCAGTAGGTTGAGAGTGAGAGAAATAAGTGTTGACTGCAGGGGACGGATTGCCTGATCTCACCATTTTTGTCATAGAAGAAGGTGGCAAAGTCCTCTGAAGAGAAGACGATTCAGAAGAGGCTTGAGTAAAAAGGAAAATATGGCAAAGTGTTTGCAGGGTTGAATGCATATTCTACTATCTTGGATTTCAAGAAGGTAGACTTGGGAACAGATTGTAGTAGCCTAGAGCTGCTACTACAGCTAACACTGTACCTAAACATTCTACATGGTATTCCACTTTTTCTAATAATACATCACAGTGTACAAATGTGGCAATGTGTATCTTGGAGATGGCCAACAATTCCACCAATGATAAGGGCAACATGAGGTTAATTTTATATAGTGATAGGTAGCAGAGTTTGAACACCAAAGCCTGCAATTAACTTAACCCACATCAAGACATCCATTGTCACTTCCGGTCTCCCAGCTATAGTCTCAGTAGTTGGCCATGCAGTATCATGGATACAGGACATCAATCAAGACATCAGTCTTTGATTCCACTATCACAAATCGAGTTGTGAACTTAGTATATCAGTTAAAAACGCCCATCTCCAGGTCTTCTACGGTCGGCACACAACTCCTTCTTAGCTTTGTAAGGCACACATGTTACATCAGCCACCTTTCACCAAATTTATCAAAATGTGAGGGGGAATGGAGCCATATATTTGAAGCAGAACAGGTCGTTTGCTGTGATCTCAGGAGGAGCAGGAGGTGCTCGCAGTTGAGCCTAGGTCTGATATGAGTAAACTCTGTCATTTTCCCACTCCCACTTGATTCATCCCAGCAGAATGTGTGCTACATCCTTAAAGTGCAGACTCTGGCCTTCCCATCATGCAATCGCCCAATCAAAAATATTTATGATCTGTCTGTTTTTTATTGGATTGTGGTTTGAGATTTTACCCTGCCGGGAGGTATCGTGATTATAGAGACTAGAGAGAAGAAGGCAGCTGAATCAAGATACTAGTGGGCTGCTGTTGCACTCTGTAATCTATGCTCTGTATTTTCAGACTACTCCAAGATGTCAGGCAGTTTTTTCATGTCAAGACTCTGTTTCCCCTAGAAATGTTTTATTAGTGAGCGGCACTGATTTCTGGGAGTGACTGTGTCTTTTACTCCATGACCTTCTTAGGTCTAAAGCTGCTGCTGTAAGACTGTAGGCTGGAAAACAGAGTATGTGCTGTTTTGATCATGGGCCTAGACTGCACAATGTAATATGAATGTAATATAATTAGGGCTGCAACATGGACTTCCATGGGTAATCAAATGTTTTACCTAACTAACAGCTGTTTTGTTCACAGCAGCTACCATCTTATCAGTTTTAATTCTTGGGCCAATGCAAATACATTTCTGCTAGATGGCATTCAAGCTCTCTGTTGTGTTTATTCCCAAAAATTAATAAGGGCTGCAGTCCAAAGTAATATATTCAGTATAATGTGACTTTCTCTGGCCTTCTCCACTGCTCATCGTTGACATGCTTGAACTGTGAAGTGTTGGCAGATCTTCCATTTTGGGCTGGGTCGTCCATTTTTTTTAAACTTACTTTGAAAATAATTGTTTAGCAGTAACATTTTACCCAGAAGTACTTCTACTAAATTTAACAGAAAATAATAAGAAAATAATAAATACAAGTGAAATAAATACAATTTTAACTCAGCTGACCTCTCCTCTGCTGCTGAATGATTCTGAGCACAGACAGGAAAGTTTTCAGAAGCATTTCCTCCTCAATATGGTTTGGAAAATAATGCTTTGCAAACCATGACCAGCACAGTTAGCTGACCATTTTCAAAAAGCACTATCAGTTTACTGGAATTGCATAATGCTGCAAGTATTACCCCACAATTTCAAAACTAAACTCGTTAGTAAGAGGAACAGCAGGAAAAACAATCCAAAATCATCTATACAGGTACATGCTGGTGCAGAATGAGCTATTATGCATGGTTACAGTGAAAAGGAGTTTTTGGAGTCTCATTTTGGAATGGCAGTGCAAGCAGTGCAGCTGTGGATTGATGAGATCGCTAGAACCATAGAGGAGCTCTATGCAAAAGTAAACAGGCAGTGTCTTGCTATTGAAATTGCCCTGTCTCTATCTGTTTGCTGAGGAAATTATGGCATGGATGGTCTAAACCTTGGTCTTTGCACCATTAACCTGCTGAGACTTGATTCTGTTCTGCCTTTAAGTCCTGTATGCAAAGAGTAAAGACGTCAGAGAGCAATTCAAAGGACCTCCTAATACACTGCAATAATAAGACACCTTTTAAAAGCTGCTGGAGTGAGGATAGATACAAGGTGCAGCGAGCTTTGTGTGTGCTGGTGTTCCTGTGTAATTTAATTTTATACATCATAAACGCTACTGAGCGATGTAGCCAGGCGTGTTCCGGTGGCAGGCGGAAGCCATAAATTAAAGGGGAAATGTTTCCTCTTGTCGGAACCCCTCTCCCTTATTCACTTCGCTCGAATAGAGAGAGGAGGAGAGGGGGTTAGAGAGCTGATTAATGTGGGAGAGGGATGGTGCTTAGTCTTCATAATAAATGAAAAAAACAGGAAGGAGAAAAAGGAAAAAAGATGTGTTGCAGATACTTACACAGATACCAGGGCTTACAACTCCTATCATTTTGTATTCATGAGTCATGACTTCCGCTTATACCTTTATTTAGTATCTTTGTAGTGTGATCCAGTTTTGTGTCATAAGCATATTCCTTCCAAAAATAGTGACATCTGACAAGGCTGTGAAATAGGTGAAAAAAATGTGTCTTAATTGGGTGCAGAACGAGTGAATAGATAGGGGACATTATATATGCATACAATTAAAAAGCTTGCTTCAAAGGGCTACTTTTTTATTAATAATGGGGTAAATAAATAGCAAATTTCTCTGGTTAATGGTGAGGCACCTGAGAGTTCCCTCCCTGCTCTATTCAATTTCTGGTCTCAATTGGAAGTGCACATTAAAAGTTAACGGGATGTTAGGTATTGATTAAAAGGTAAATAACTCACATTACAAAGCAGATGCCTTTGACTTTGCTTTACCTCTCATTACACTCCCTTTCTCTCTACCTTTTATTGTGCCATTTAGCTTCCGGTTGGTACCTCCTTTGTTTTTCTCTCCTTTTTTTATTTGCTCTGTGAGCTTCTGGCACCATTTCAAAATATTTTGCTCCAGTTGGCTCCCATCCGGCTCTTTCTCCACCTCAGGTCTGCTGACCTCTCTTTTAAAATCTCTTTACCTGCATAGATTTCATGTTTTGTGAAATGCAAGTCATCGGTGTTTTATTTCCATAATAACCTGATCGTGTAATCAAATGGAAATGTGATAAAGCTAATAATTACCTAGCAAAGCAACCCAGCTCATCATCTTACATGGTCATATCAGAATGTCCGCCGGATTATCAGGCCGTTGAATCACATGATTAGCTTTGTTTGGTTATTAGAGTGGATTTATGGAAGTGTGTGTACTCTCGCTCTCTCTCCTTCTCTCTGGAGTGATGGCATTAGCAGTGCAGCTGTGCTCTTAGTGGCTCTGCTGCTTCGCTGTGTGTCCATGCCTGGTGGCCTGCTATGCAGAGCAGGGACACAACCACATAAATGATTATTTATGATCTGTCACCTCCTATCTCCAGCCCCATCAGCACAGAGATTCATTAGAGCAACAGACTGGTCTTGTGTGCTACACACACACACACACACACACACACACACACACACACACACACACACACACACACACACACTAACATACTCAGTCACACACTGTACACATTGTATCCTCAGGCATATATATTGTTTACATGATCATTGTTGTATACAGTATTTTTTCTTAATCAGCTGTACACAAGATCACCCCAGGCATACAGGGTAAAATAGAATGACTAATGACCAACTCCATAAATTTCTTGGAGTGTACTCAATTTAGATAACAAAGATGACATAGCTGATGAAAGTGAGTGCAGACATGTTCAAATAGTTAAAGTGGTAGCAGATAGACAGTAAAAATGTTGGCCATGTAAAACTATTTCAGTTTCTATGATGAACGATATGAGGAGATAAAATAATGGCAAAAGATCGTAACAGGTTTGACACCTAAAAACCACTCAATATACAGAATACAGCAACATATCAGAAGCAGCAAATGGGAAAGGGAAGTTTCTAGCAAGTTCAAAAGGTGGAATCTGTAGCCATGGTTTTTGAAATCATGCAAAAATTCACAAAGGCAAAGTTACTAATTGCAACCTAAAACTGTGGAAATTCTTGTGTGGAAATTTGACTTCATGGCACAATAACCAATCCTGTAACAACTCTTGCTTAAAACAGCTCACAATCACATTGTGTAATGTCATGTTGTTAGCAGTGTATTTCTGCCAGTGGGGTACTAGAATGTTTTGAGTCTGAGCATGAAAAAAATGTTATTGTGACATCTTCACATTTTCTTTTGTGTACAGTGCTTAGCTCTCCTATGTAATACTCTTGTCGTCATATGCCTGTCTTTAATATTTGATTGCTAAAATATTGTAATGTAGTTCACAAAAATAAGTTTTCTCCCCATCTCCTCTTATAAAATGTATGGTTCATTGGAAATGACCATGAAAAAGGGTGTGTTGAGTTGCAGTTGTGTGAAGAGGGTAAAAATGACAATGCTCATGAGTAGCAGCTCATAGCCTGGACAGCATTAGCTTGCTGTTTTGTGCCCGAGATGGTGCATAATTGCCTTGTGAAGTATATGACTGTATTTTCCTTACTCACCTGCCAAAGTTTGGTAAATTATATGAATGGAAGATTCCTTGTCGTGTGCAGTGAAAATCACCCACGCTAATGCAGATGAGCCACTAATCCGGACGAGCCGAACACAACAATATAATAAACACATTCAGTTTGTGTTGCAACAGAGACACTGATGCCAACTTTTAAGAAATGTTTCCTCACATAGTAGTCAATTTATGTCCAAGAGCTGCATCAACCTTTGCAAAGACAACCAAACTGAGAGCAGATGCTATCTCCCCGTCTGTGTGTGGCTGTGTGCTATCTACTGTTATTCAGCATGAAAACAAGCCTTCTATTCTTATTCTAATAGCTTGGTTATATGCATAATATATGCAATGAGTTTGACTGCTCTTGATTGTCTGTCTGTTTTGGTCCTACAATGCGGACAGCCCATTTTGAAACACTGTGATTGTAAGCCGCGGAGGACGGTTCGAATAATCTTTTTGAATAGGAGACATTGTCTGAAGCCATTATCCTCACGTAGCGCCACGCATACAACAAATGCACATAACAAACACTATGGAGGAAGAAAGTCGCTTTTACTGAGAGGAGGAGATAAGAACCGTCTGCTTTTCCTCTTCATTATCACTCTGCAGACCAGACAATGGAGTGAATTTCAAAAGCGAATAAACAGGGGAGTTGTCCATTCTTAGCCCAGTTATCACTGCACTCACACTTTTGGGCATTTTGTCGAAATTGCAAGAAAAAAGACAGAGGGGGGATGGAAATTAGATGGAGGAGAGAAGTCAAGGAGAGAGAGAGATGGCACCCATGCCCTCTCCTTTCATTTGTTGGAGGAGGGATGGGGGATAGAAAATCAAGGGGAAAAACAAAAGATGGCCACAGCCTGTCTGCTGATCGCTTCCTTGCATTTGAAAGGAGTCTTTTGAGTGCAATAGAGAGAGAGAGAGAGAGAGAGAG
>JBBJLS010000023.1:11920487-11935598 GCA_037577275.1 Bryconaethiops microstoma
GGCATTAAGAATTGATCTTCCCTCTTTATTACCAAACAGAATAATCTCTGTTTTGTCTGCATTTAACTGTAGAAAGTTATGATGCATCCAATTATGTACTTCCTCAAGGCACCAACACAATGAGTCACTTGGGCCAAAGTCACTTGGTGAGAGAGCTAGATAGATCTGAGTGTTATCTGCATATTTATGATAGGACACATTATTCTCTTTAAGTATTTGACCCAGAGGAAGTATGTACAGGTTGAATAGGACAGGTCCAAGAATGAACCCTTAAGGGACTCCATATGGCATGGCAGTTTTCTCCGATTCACGTGAAAAGATGTAGAGATGGGTTTGAGCTGTTTTGGTGGGAAAAGGAGAACCAACAAACTCTTTTTTTAAAAGTTCAGATTTCAGTCAGTGATACTTAGTGTGTGCAGGTGTGTACTCTTATTAAGCTGGAAGGGACGAGGACAAACCACAATGACTTATGGCTGAAAACAGCAGGGGAACAGAGTGGATGTTTAGGTGACGTTATTAAATATTTGCAGTGAAATGCCATTAGAGAATGCCTTCTCTTATTTTGCAGATAATTCTCTCTCTTTCCCAATGACCTCCCCATGGAGCAATCCACACTGAGAGATAGAGCGCGAGCGTACTTTCCCTTCTCTCGCAGCCTGGGGAGATAATGAAATAACTTATGTAGATGTGCCTTTTTCCTGAAGACAGCCAAGTAATGACCCTGGGCTCTGATTCCACCGGTGAGGAGGATTCTGGGTAGCAGCATTTCATTTGACTGTAGGCAAGAGCAGGGGCACATTAAATGGAAACTGTTATTTCCTAGGAAAACATAGAAGCAAAAAGGTGGGGGAAGGCCAAGACAAAACTCTTTGGGATGTTGCATGCTATTTCCATGGATCACTCGCAGCCTGGCATGGTGCATTTACATTAGAAGTTCAATGCGATACATCTGCTGATGCTGCTAATTCCCTAGCAACAACCTAGCAACCATTTCTCAGAGGACAGAAATTGTTAGGTTATTTTGATTAGTAGTCATGCAGTCTTTTATTACTTTACATATATACTTCTTTTATGGTTATTTATTCTGTATTTGTGTGTTTTGCAGTGGCACTTTGTGGCATTTTAATAGCAATAAAAAATAATTTGGAATACATTAAGTGTGCAGAATTTGCTTAAGGCCATCAGCCAAAATTATGGAAAAGAAGTATTTCAGACATTTGCATGCAAAGGGAGTTTTATGAACTTATTTCAGCTTTTTAGATTTTCACATAGAAAAAATTACACAGAAAAACAGAGGGATCTCATGCATTCCCCTTACTCCCCAATGAGGGCAGATGCAAAGACAGGCTTCCATTTTCATTTGTCTTTCTTTATTTTCCAAAATGTAACACAAGAAGATTCGAGGTCCAGAATCAAAAGGAGAGAAGGGAACAAACATAACCTTTCAGGATGACTGTGGATAACGGTGTACCGACAACCAAGGTCCACCATAAGGTAACTTAAATACAAAACACAAAAGCCCACACACCAATAAGCAAACGCAAATCCTTAACTCTAAACTAAACACAGCTGCACAACACAACACTTCAAAATAAAAGCCTCACCACAAAACCATAAAACAAACACTAGCAAGATGCGGCCTCTAGCGGCTCTGACTCGTGCCGACTTGGCTCTCTCGTGCTTCGACTGTTCTCTCTCGCTCGCTATCTTGATTTTTGCGCAACCAGAGCACTCGGCTCGCCAAAGAACGTAGGGTCCCCAGACCTTCAGCCTCTGGTTCCGAGCATTGACACAGGGAGCTTGTCAGTCCCGTGATCAAGCCCATAAGCTGAACCATCTCATGCTTTTGCGTTGAAGATGGGCCACCTAGCTTCTGTGGGCGGTGCTTCATGCCATGTAGGAGGCAGGGGCAATGCCTCAAGCGCCAGCTCACGGGAGGTCCTCCAACTCGAGATGGCCATGAATGAGGCTTGCTGTTCCTGCCAGCAGCTTGCCTTCTGAGGCGTGTCAGGCATGAGCCAGAGTGGTGGAGCACCAGAGGAAGCCTCAGACTTCCGGGGCAGCTGGTGAACGGGTGGGAGACGCTATGTGACGTGGACCCTCATGCCTGTTTCATCTTCAAACCGCAGATCTCCCGCCTCGCCAATCATCGAGCCAAAGCGGGAGCTCCTCCGCAGTCGAGTCTAGGATGAGAGGGCCCCAATGCGCTCTGGAGCTGAAATCGGGGATCCGTCAATCCACCCGTCCCTCCAGAAGCCCAGGTCCGCTTCCTCATTCTCTGACTCTCCACCACACAACACACACCAATAAGCAAACACAAATCCTTAACTTTAAACTAAACACAGCTGCAACTAATCCTGCACAATAAAACACAACACTTCAAAATAAAATCCACACCAAAAAAACAAAATACAAACACTAGCAAGATGCAGCCTCTAATGGCCGTTGATGGGACCTGACAAGGGACTATAGTCTGTAAGTATAAACTATAAAGTTCACTTGTGTGGTCAGTGGCACTGATAAAATTGTAGGAGACCATTGTAAGTGCAGAATGAGCCTTTGGAGGAGGAGAGATTGAGAAGAAGCAGAAGCATAGAAACCGACTCAAACGATGTGTGATCACTCTCAGTAAATATGGACCTCTCTGAGCATAGATTGGGCAGCCCTTTAAGTCAATCCATTATGCATGAGGCCAAAAGAGAGACGTGATCCAGCACAAAGAACAGAGGAGAAAATCATTTCACCATGTGTAAAGGCAGAATCCAATCTGCCATCCATTAGTCCACACCAAGTCCTCTGCAGGACAGCCACATGCTCTGAAAACAATTATGGAAATGAAACAGGCCAAATAGATGGGCCATATTACAGAAATGACTATGGGATAAAACAATACACATAGACATGTCTTGTCAAAGAAAAATCACCCTTTCATACATTCTTACTGTCATTGGCTCATTTATTTATTAATCAACCAGTAAAGAATGTGCTTCATTAACATATATTATATTATCACACAATGAAATTACTTTTCTTTCTGCTGTAAAAGTCACTGTTTTAAACATACATGCTTTTTGCACATGCAAATTATGCTGCCACCTGCAAATGTGAGCTTATTGTTCTATAGAAGAATAAAACAAAGTGATAAAATGGTTTGCTGTTCTGCTAATATCAAGCAAGCAAACTGACCACTTGGAACATTTGAGAGTTTAAGGGTCCAAAGGGCTGTGCATGCTGACCAACAGTATTCCTCCATGGAGACCAGATCAAATCCCAAAATATTTCTACCTGGAGCCATTTCTTCTATTAGTGTGGACTTTGCTGAGTCTAATTGAAGTTAACATAATGTCTTTAGTGCTATTGTGAGTCAGGCTTACTACTACTCCATTAGTTAATAACAGCCTAAGCCATAAATAGAGAAACAGTACATACTAATTTGCTCTATTCATCACATACACATTTCATTTCACTCTCTGTCCAAGTGAACATTGTGGCTGTAGAACAGATATAAATACGCATGTTCAGTTAGCAAGGCTTTTTGCAGGCCAATAACATTTTAAATAATCGTCCTGTAATGGAGTCCTTTGTTTTGCACTAAACTATATTAGGATTAGCTATAAGAGTGCTTTTTACCAATTAGCTTGCCCTTCCTGATGGTAGGTCTTAAAGATGAAAAAGTAAGCTCTCAAGCTGAGAGGCGGGTGAAATTGTGTATTAAAAAGCAAATAACAGATTCAGGATGCAGAGCAATGAAAGCCAATAAACAAGTGAGGGCGTCTGATGCTCTTTCTAATTGGCCAACAGGCAGCAATAAAAGGTGGGTCCATGGATCAAGGTTGTCTGCTAGAGCGGGGAGTGAGGCCCCTCTTGTCCGTTCATATGTTAAATAGGAACATCTTAGGTTTCCAATGGTGATGTTCACACTTTCCTGTCTCCACCTTTTGTGTATGCAAGAATGCTTTTCCTGTCATGTATCCATGAGCAGGACACATGCATTAAATCATGACCAACCAAAAAAAAACAAAAAAACAAAAACAAATAATAACATTCTAGTGCACTTCATTTTGGGGCAAAAAATATACATTTATGCCGTTGCTTAAAACCCTTTCATGAAACCTTTTATAGTGACTTAACTATGATGTGCAATGGCATTACATTGGGTTGACCATGGGAGCTGAACAGGGTCCTTTTGGAAATACACATAAATATAATGTAATTTCCTCACAATAATTCCAACCTAAATATACAATAGTTTATGGTAACAAGTGTGACAGTTGTTTCTGTTGAGTCTGGCAGTGAAATCTTATGTAAACATAAAAAATATTCAATATGCTGATCAGATCTGCATAAAGACCTATTCATGTTTACTTTATATAAATGTAACAATAAACATGTTACCAATAAGTGAACACCAAACAATACGAGTGACAAGCACCAAGAGGGCCACAGGTGCAATGTCACAAAGCTGAAATACCTAGGCATTTAGCCAAGCAGACAAACTGTGCCCTGAACACAAAATCTACTACCTTTTTTAATTAAATGCCCTGTTGATGACTCTGTAAACAGAAGAGCGATGGAGATAAATACATAACAGCCGATCAGGTCAGCAACTTTAATTTAACTTAATTAACACTAACTACCACAAACATAGATAATGAGATAATGTTAACGTTAGTCTCAGCCTCAGGCATAGATATTGACGCAAAAGTCTTCACAATTTCTTTTAGTATAGCAACCTCACACAATGTCAATGTCAAAAATACATTAAAAAATACATATAAATATATTAATTCACAGAAATACTTACGCTGAGTATAACATACTAATTTGGGGAACTTCGGTGTGAAGTTTAGCTCCCATTAGTGATGGTGGTGGGGTTTATAAGCAATATTTATCACTATTTGTAATACCAATACATTTGCTTCTTGTGGTATTTATATCAGTGTGTTTAAATTGTTTGTTTGAATTATAATTAATAAAGGGGTTGTAACCCACTCCCACAAAAGTTATGCCTATAATTACATATAAATAAACAAATATATCACTGCAATTTTTTTAAAGGTACATTTCTCTGTTAACTGAATAACTGAATTGATAAGGTATATCATGGTATTCTAAATTGTAGGTTGAACTAAGAGGAGTTTTTTTCATAAAAAAAAAAAATACATGGCTAGTATGTTCTGTCACACACAACGATTCTAACAGTGATGGTGCAGAATAGCTTGCAGCAGACATACTATTTGTTTAAGTAATCTAGGATCCCATTTGTTACCACTGGACTGTTGGGTCGGAACTGCCTCGTAAATACTAATCGGTGTAATTAGACGGCTGCTTTCCAGACTTCAGTGACAAAGGGAGCAGTTCCAGGTGTTGCACATTACTCATGTTAGACCCGGTCTTAATGGGCACATTCTCGATCTGCAATGGAAATGACTCAACAACAAGAGAAACAACATGAACCTGCAGAGTGCGCACACTGCAGAGCTCTGATGCTGATTATATTAGGGGCTCTGGGCATTACATTCGCTTCCTATTCTTTGTGTTACAAAAAAAAAGTAAATCATGTGCTCTACGTTATTTACAATTCAATAACACACACCCACAGCTGGGACACTTTTCTTCTGGTTGTTTGGGTTTTTGTCTGCTCATAAAACTCCAAAGAGTAAAGTTATGAATAAAACAAAGCGAGTAAATAAGACTTATATAGAAATAAAAGTCACAGCATGTGTGGCTGCTCAAGGAGTAGGACCTGCAGATATTTAGATCGTTGTCATTGAGAGAGAACATTTACAGTGCTTCTGAAGCGGCCTCCTGCTGGACTACAGGACGCTTTCCACTGCTGGGAATAGGCCTAAGAGAGTTGTTCAAATCCTACCTTAAAATATATGTATTTTATAGGGCACATTTTATAAGTGAAGTCATTGTAGAAACAAAATGTAGCTGTAGTATCTCGCCCTAAGTTCTGCTTTATGTTTTGGCTCTGAAATGTACCTTCAAATCTAATATCCTTTAGTCCTATGTGGTATATGGGGCTTAAAGGCATTACAACAGTTTTGACCTTGTTGTCAACTCTACTACTCCCTTTTTAATAAAAATGTAGTTCTTCTTTATACTTGATAAAGTAAATATGTACAATTTCTGGGTTGTTTATACCTGCTTTAAAGTGAAGCAGTGTACATTTTAAGAGGTGTAAATACTCCCTTCTTAAGTGTAAGAGTTTGGAGGGCTTTAGATGATTATGAGTGCGAGCTTTATTTGTGTCAGTGCATGATTAGATTAACACTCATTAGAGACTATCTGTGTCAGACCCACCACTGTCCCCCCCAGGGTGCCAGGCTGCAGCAGCATCCACAGCAATTAAAAACAGGAAACTGTCACCCTCCATCACTGCGTCTTTGTGCTGGGCCCTAGAGACATCAACAGATATCATTTTTAGTCTTCACCCAGACTCCACCCCATCCCCTTCACTTCAATACTCAATTCTATATATTCTATAGCTCCAGCCTGTACCAAACAAGTCAACACATAAATGCACAATGGTGCAGAAGCAGTGATATTTGATTGTTTTTGTTTCAAAAACAGACTGGTCAAAGCACAGTTATTTCTCTTAAAAATGAATACATAAAAAAACACACATTCATAAGCAATATTGGGTGCAGTGAGGGGAATTGTTTCTTCTTTTTTATGGTTTTTAATAATTGTCTCAGGCTCGCACAGTGGTGCAGTGGGTCGGACTTTTGCCTTACAGCAGGAAGGTACTAGTATTGATTCCTCGCTGACCTGGACAGGGGTCCTTTCTGTGTGTTTACATGTTCTGTGTAGGTTTCTGCCAGGTTCCCCACTTTCCTCTCAAAGTTCAAATCCATACACCTAGGAGACCCTAAATTGCCCCGGCTATGTTTTTCTGTGTGTCTACAATGGACCGGTGACCTGTCCAGAATGTTTTTTTCACATTTTGCCTTGTGACCACTGAGTACTCCCAGTGACCCCGGTAAAAGATAAGTGCCTTACACAATAGACGGTTGTCTCATTAAGAATAAAATGGATTGGTTTTAGAACATTGGAACCCCCTACTACACAGGTACTCTGACAACTATGTCAGATATCAGTCTTCTAGCTTCTGAAATCCCTGTTCAAATATTTCTTATGTTGATTGAAAAAGAGAGAAAACATACAGGCCAGACACTGTTGTTTTAACAGGGCTGTGAAGTGTGGCAGTTGTGCTATGTAAAAGATTAAATGCTTAAAAATGATCTCAAGTTAATTCTCAAGCATGCATTGAAATTTTTTAGTTTGTCAAATTATCAAATGTATTTAAATGTTAAGTGCATTGTGTTTCAAGATGCAGAGAAAATAAGTAGGCAAGTCAAAGTATTCTGAAGATTGCACGGCTATGCACTGGTGAGCTCTAGTGTTGGTATAGGCTCAATAACTCATCTGACGGGCTGACTCAGAAAGCCTGCTCAAGGACCATACTACTGATTTTTAAAGTCAGCTTAAGGTCTTTGTGTATTATATGTTGATATCAGTTGAATTGTATCATTTCCTATGGTTAACCCACTGTTCAAGTACACGTACTTCTCATATTCATATATCACAGCTGGTCTGAATAGGTCCAAATGGCAGAAATAGTATTTCAACATAAAATTTATTCCCTCCTATAAAAAAATCATTCGGATATCAAAACACCATTAGAAAAGAAACACACACATTGTTTACATACAAGTTGTAGAGCAGAACAGGGACATGCAAATTCATTTGTATAGAATGATAGCTTACATTAAATGTTTAAAAAAATACTCCTAATGAAATTTCTTCCAATTAATGATCACACTGCCTGAAAAAATTAATTATGGCTAACTGCACATCATTATAACTAAGTTTTATCCAAAGCTTTTATGTGCTCTTTTGGTCATTTTATTAGCTGTTGGAAGCAATGATGGATATGGTGATGGTATTAATGATGAAAAGCTGCTCAAATAAAATGTCTCTCTCCTCCTAACTTAAGAAAGCAGTTTGAACAAAAGAGACAAACGTTTTCTTCCCATTCTGAGTCTGCTTTAATTGTGTGTGTGGTGGGGCTTGAGCTGGCTCAGCTTGCAGGAACTGCGCTATGATCTGCCTTTAAAATAGCACCTCAGATGTTTGTCACCCGGTGGTTGCTGCGTTGTTGTCTTGAATCTCGTCAGGTCTCATCACTCCGCTGCTTAATTAACAGAGGTGTGAGTCTTTTCTTCTTGGCTTTTTCCTTGGTCTTGTTTTCTGCACTCACTCCTTCTCTTCATGTATCTCTCTCTCTTTAACATATTCTCTCCTTCTCCTTTGTTCCCTTTCTTCCTCTCGCTCATTGTCATTTTTTTTCTCTCTCCTTTTTTTTGTCTTTGTTTCTGTCGGTCTCTCCCTTGTTTTCTGTCTATCTGCCTCTCTGTCGTTATTCTTTTTCCTTCTTGATTTTTCCATCTTCATCCACTTTGTTTTTTTTCTAGTTTCACCTTATTTGAAAGCAAAGGAGAGAGTGAGATGAGTCACACATGCACACATGCGTACACACACATTTCTCCACATGTGCTCAGTTCTGTGCTGATGGAAGGCTAAGGCAGTGTAGTGGGGTGCTGCCTGACATGCATTACATTAAACAAACAAAGTGCATCATGATTAGTCTAGGCTGCATGCTCACAGCCAGAAGTGTCACATTGTCATGTTGCCTTTCTTCTTTCTCTCTTTTTTCTTTTATCGCCTAAGCCCCACTGGCCCGTCACTTCCTACTGGTGTGTGTCACATCTCTGTAGTGGCTGTCATAGGTCCAGCTCTGAGGACGTCACCCAACTCTGTATTCACTACTCCCATTAAACCTGCCTCAGCCAGGTCTGTCCACCCACATCTCACAAAACTAATCCAGTCCCCTGCAGAAACACACGCTTACCCATTTTTAGCATCTTTGCTCATTGTAGTCAGGCATGGACATGTGTAAGAATGTGTCTGTATGTGCATGGCCTTTTAGAAGTTTGGGGACACATTGCTTTCTTGTGCATCTTTATTTTCCTTCCAAAGTTATTAAGGAATAGTCTCTTTTTCACATGAAAAATAAGTTTTTTTTAAAGCCCCAGTCAAAAAGTAGTGGCATCCTTTCTAATACTAGGTATAGTGTTTCCAATGTGTGCTTAAACAACAAGATCAATCATGTCAAGTGGGGATTATACTCGTCTCTCCAGAGAGATACTGTAAATTTTAGGCCATTTACATTTATGGCATTTAACAGACCCTTTTATCCAATGCAACTTCCATTGCTTTTCAGTTAGTGTGCATCAATGTTTCATCATGCATGTTAGCTTCACAGCTAAAGTTCTAAGTGAAAGAGGCAGCATTTGGGCACCAAACATTACAAACACCAAACTAAAGTTCTCTGTAATGACAACAATGGTCATCAATTCCTTCAAACATTTCACATACTACATGATGCCTTCTATTTTAAAAAAAAGGAAAATTCAGATTTCCATATTATGAGCTTTTAAAAAACATTTCTAAAACATACAACCTCAATAGATGTGTCTGTGTCTCCATTACACACATAAGAACAGCAGGGTCTCCTGTGTTTTTTCCAGAGTGGATATATATATATATAAATTAGAGCTGTCGAATCAATGCCTTCATTTAGATCAATTAATCACGGAAAAAAAACACGTAAAAAAATTTACACTGATTAATTGCACCATGTGACTTTAACCCAGTCCGGAGTTCTGTCAAAACATGCTACCTATCAAGATACCCATCGTGCTCCCATGCCCTTTTGCTCAGGTGCAGTTATCAGTGTTATAAACTGACTGTAAAAACTGAATGACCTTTAAGGTAGCATTTTCCGACAAGGCAGCATAATTCATCAGCTTGTATGTACACTGTCTAAAACTGCACCTTACAGATGGACTTAGTTCTATCATTGTTCTTGCTGAAGCATTTTTTCCCTAAGCATTTTAGGTGATATTTTTGACTGCTGTCACCATTACTGCACATGAAGTGTAAAAAGTGCCAGTCCAGGGAACAGCCACAGGAAAGGAAGCCTACTAAACACACACCCAAGGACACGCACAGACAGGTTCACAATAGAGCTTTATCACAAAGAAAAACCCACCACAATTCCAACCATAGTCTCTCTCTATTCTGTTACTCTTTTCCCTACTGTCTCTCTCTCTGTCCTCTATCTCTCAACCGGCTAGAGAGCCATGTTTTTAAGGAGTTCTGGTTCCTCTCTTTATACTGTTCACCTGTCCCTCATCAAGGGAGAAGCCCTATATGTAGTTATTGGGCACTTGATGGCAGCTCCAACTCCTCACCTCACAGTCTACTTCTTAAGGTCCAGCTGCCAGGGTCTAAGATAAAGATGGGTTTGGTAGTTGAACTAGGGGAGGAGAGACGAGGTAAAAAAGGCAGGGGGCTGACGTAATGTGGGACATTGGATGGCACTGACATACCTCTACTGCCCCATGTATTGTCCTGACATTTGGTAGAAGTAGCATGGGAGGACAGATGCTTGTCTGGGTTGTGGAGAAAGGGAGATGGTGAAGAAAGGAAGGAGGTGGTCAGGGACTCCAGTGTGCCACCATTGTATGTGCCCAAGGTCTCTGTATTAGCCACCTCTCCTGTCGGGATGCCAGGGAACTAAGGGAAAAGGGTGTAGACAGTTTTGGAAGCAGGGATTCCTCCTTCATGAGATCCTCCAGTTCCAGACAGATCCCCTGCCTAAGTGGAGTGGGCAATGGGTTGAGCCCTGGCTGATCCATCTCTTCTGGGGCAATAGGTATGGTGATAAACATCAGTTGCCTGCCCTACATCCCTACAATTTTGTCTAGGCATTTTTTCTGTGTGAGGAACTAATTTAAAATAACATAATCAAAAATTAAGCACAGTCATGCACCCAAGATGGCAATAGGACATGGCTCATTTTGCAGCTTGGTCCCCAGTCAGACAAGCTGCTACCACCAGGGGACGGTGCCCGCAATCTCCACCACTTGTGAGTTTCAGGGAACAGTCAATGCCCACAGGCTGGGAAGCCAAAACACATGCTCAGGGATGCGTACAGACACTAGTATTACAAAGAAAATAACAAATGATTATTACAAATTATTAACTAACGCATTTTTCCAGTTTACAGGCTGAAGCCTAGCTGCTCTCATTATGTATGTATTTAAGCTAAAATTTGTGACTGTAGCCCTCTGATTGAAACAGAGCTTCAAAAGTCACAATAGACTGTGCTGCCAGGGCATTCATGTTTTATCTAGTTTGTTATAGAAAAACAAGTTTTCCTCAGAGTCCAGAGCATGGGTGACGGAACCATTATAGCAGCTGTAATAGGGATCAACTCCATATGAAAGTCTATGTATCTGAATACAGTGTTATTAAATTCTCTGTTGGTGTAATTGTCAGGCATCCCAGTAATTTTGTCCATGCAGCACTCTAGGTCTCGGCTGGTTTTTGCAGGAGTAATGTGTCCCATTACTTTTGTCCATATAATATGGACAAAAGAAATGGGATGCCTGACCTCCCAGGAAAACCAGCTGAGACGTATAGTCATAGAGACAGAATATATGTCTATGCCTAGAGCTGTGTGCTGCGCGCACACTAGCACAAAAAGTCAACGAACTTTTAAAATATAAGGATTAAAAAACCTGTGTTAACGCACGATTAAATAATGGTCGGAGTTAAGTAAATAATATGTTAATGCAATAATAATGCGTTAACATGCCCAGCTCTAATATATATATACTTTTTTGATGTGTCCTTACCTTACATTGTGAGTTCATTGGGTTTGTAAGTACTTGTTCCTTCTTCTACGACCTTTCCCTCTGACACACTGATTCCAGACTGGAGAAAATGCAAATATGCAAGAGCATTTAACATTGTTTGTGGAGTGGTTAGATTTTAATATAACACTGTTTATCTCCATAGGGTGCCATTTTAAAAGAGAAAGGAGCATCACACTATAACAATAGACCTGATACATTAAGTATATCTTAATTTGAATGCGACAATTTTAATATAGCTTTATCTATAAAAATGCATATAAGCCTTTATATCTAGCCCTTAGAAGATCAATTTAAAGTTGCATGCCGACTTAACTGACTTCAGAAAAAAAGAAATGAAATCACTTTCTCTATTGACCGATCAAACTTTTAACTCTCAAATCAATCAACAATGTTCTGAAAGTTATAGAGCAGTTTTACCAAGAACACAGTAATCCATCAGTTTATACTTTGCTGGGTTAATATAAGAAGTGATAGGTTTAGTTTGAAATTAGTTCAAAAACAAGCTCTAAAAATATTAAACATACAAAAAGCAAATGTAACAGAAATAACATCTCCCGTTAAATTTGGCCTACAGAAATGAAGCACATGCAGGAATGTTAGATAGTCTTCTTCAGTGCTGGTATCTTTTATGATACAACTGTGATAAACGGATTGACGCATATCGGCTTAAGAATTTGTATTTAACATATAAGGATCCCTGTTTTCAGCATTAAGTGAAAGGATATTCACTGTCCCTTTGAGGACAAATGAAAGCCCACATCGTCTTCAGACTTCTCTACTCCTTTCTTCTAAAGTCCATTATGATCCTTCAGAACTATTTAGGGAGGGAAAATAGTTCAGAGAGTTCATTATTTTTTCATAGAGGCTGATTTGTCAGGTAAATGCCAGTACTAGTACAGAATACCTTTATCTGTCGTCAAGCTTTCCGAATCTCCAAGCATAGACATCTCCTCAAAGGTAAATACAATCTTTTGGCTTTAACCCTATTTGCAGTTGGCAGTGATGGTACACTAGGGCCAATGCCAATGATTCTCCCTTTAAGAGAGAATTAGATTTAAAGGCAGAGGCTCAAGCATGTCAATATCCATTAGATTTGCACTCCTGCTATCGCATTGTCCAATTCTCACTAAAATGACATTATGGCACCTCCAGTGTAGTCGTTTATTCTGCACCTTGTCAGGAATTTTAGATTCCAGTTAGAATTTTTCCACTTCAGAAAAAAAAGTTTCAATGCATGGATACACTAACTAATCTTTATAAGGAAAGCATACATACTTCTATTTGCTTGCCACTTTATTATAAACACCAAGCTTATGTCCACTATATAGTTGCTCCAAACAAACATTTTTAATTGGTGAAGAAAGATAGCATGCTTTAGGCTGTTCTTTTTGACTGTGCAACTTGGTTTCAGATTAAATTGTTCTCATGGGGGTTAAAGATTGATGTATTGTTGAGTGAGCTTACTTCACAAAATTCACAAACTCCCAAAATTATTTGGATTATCTCTGTCTTATTATATAATTTCATGCATTGTATGCAGCTTGTAGAGAGCTGAATGTAAATTAAGAATGTAGCTGTGTTATCTTCTCCAACCAAGTTAATTCAAGTAGGTTTATAGTCATTTCAACCGTGTACACAGTTCACAGTGAAATGAAACACTATTCGTCCTGGACCATGGTGCAACACAAAAAAAATACATGAAGACAGGACAAAATACACAGAGTGTATAGAAAGATGGAAAGATTGCAAGAAACACACAGGAGAGAACAACTTTGGAAAACATGCAGCTGATGTTTGAAAAATGCAGAATGATGGTAGAAAGTGAAAAAATAACAAATGTGCAAATTCTAGCAAGAGAGGATTATAGTGACAGAGGATGTGCAATATATCATATTTAGAGGGACATTTACAGTGGGAGTTGTCTTGTGATCCAAAATATAACAATACCTCTACCAAGCTATGATGCAGCCACAGAGAATGCTCTTTATAGTCCTTCTGTGGAAAGTGGTGAACACTGGGCAGGAGGTAAGGTCTCCTCAGCCTCTGCAGGAAGACAAGACTGTCTGAGGTCTCCAGTAAGGAAGTCCAGGATCCAGTTGCAGAGGGTGTTCAGGCAAAGGAGTCTCAGCACATCAGATGCTTAGACATGACGTTGCTGAATGCTGAACTGAAGTCTTTCCTTTTTGCTCGAGTTGGTTAGGGTGGTGGTTATGGCATCACCCGTAGAGTGGTTGGGACAATATGTAAACTACAGGAGGTCCAGTTAGGGGGGACTTTTATGTGCCTCATGATTAGCCTCTTAAAGCACTCATGATGTTGGGTGTGAGTGTGACAGGACTATAGTCATTGAGGCAGGACACTGATTACTTCTTTGGTGTGAGAAGGATAGTTTTGACTATGAAGCATGTTGGAAGGACGATGGTGCTCAGAGAGATACTGAAGATGTCTGTGACCAAGCTGGTCTGCACATTCTTTGAACACATGACCAGGAATGTTATCTGATTGACTCTGAACAGAGTTTTCCTCACATAAGCCATGGTTAGACAGAGAACCTGGATGTTGGGGAAGCAGAGTGGTCCTAGTGCCTGCCATGCAATTTTGTTCTTGTAACCATGATTAGAAGTGAATCAGCTCATCTTGAAGGGAGGCCTCACAATCACAGGCAGGTGGAGATGTCCTGTAGTTGGTAATGGCCTGGATATCCGGCATGCCCTGTAACATGCACGATATGTCTTGGAAGTGGCCATGGATTTTCTGAGCATGTGTGCACTGCTCTGAAGGCCCAAGGCAAGTGATTAGGCTGTCGTTCACAGGGTAGCCTAATCACCTGAAGTCAGTGTGTTCAAAGCAGTCTTGTAGAACAGAGAGGGCTCCTGGGGTTCAGAATTTGGCTGGTTTCGAATAGGCTTGACATGTCTGACGAGTGGTCCGCATGCTGGAATCAGCTAAATTTATACTCTATCAGAGTATCCAAGGTGAGGGCGGGGCTCAGGACAGTAGTCATCACTGATGTTTATGTAAACACCATACAGCATGATTGCCTCCCTCATTGGAAAGTCCACATATTGATGGAATTTAGAAGAACTAACTTGAAATTTGCATGGTGGAGAGCTTTAGAGCTTGCTGATGGCTTCATAAAGTTTATTTACAAATTGTAGAATAGTTGGAAGGACAGTGAGTGTCGTGGTTGGGGTTTGGTGGTTGGTGTTCAGATGGGTGCAGAGGTAAAGGGAGTTGGGGTTCCCAGAGGTGTCCGGCATCTTCTTAGGGCGAAACGGTCCTCAGGGCTGGAGTCTGTTGAGGTGAATGAAATATA
>JBBJLS010000023.1:11973930-11985449 GCA_037577275.1 Bryconaethiops microstoma
GTGTGTGTTTGTTTGTGTTTTTGTGTGTGTGTGTGTTTGTGTGTGTGTGTGTGTGTGTGTGTGTGTGCGTGTATGTGTTGTTACTTTTGTGAATGCTTTTGTGTTGCATCTTTTGTTGGGGGGATACAGCTGGTTGGGTTAAATAATTAAAAAAGTACACATTAAATACCGATTGATTTTGTATTATATTTAGTGTTGGCTTTTGTGGCATTTGTATTATTTTTTCTCTGATGCAGAAAAATAATTAACTTTCACTTCATGGCCACTTTGAATAGAAATTAAATAAAAAGATTCTTGCTGTTGGTTTCCACAGGACTGTATGTACAATGCCTTGCAAATGTATTCAACCCCCTTTAAAGTAATCAGATTTGTATGAGAAAACAGAAGCTGTACAGCTTACCCTGGGCAGACAGCGAAAAACAGCCAAAATGTACTTCTGAAAGGGTAAAGCTGTTATTACATGTTATTACAAATTTGCAAACTACTTACACACACTGTGTAATGACATCCTCCCTCAAACATTGAATGTTGCTGTTATTGTAAACAATATCTTTTTCTGTAAACATTGTACATTCCTTGAACTGCTACCCCATAAATAGCATGGCCACGGAGATACAGTGCAGTTTAATAGCACATTACAAATAGGTGCTGGTTATCTGCTGCACAGCAGCTGCTCCCACAACTGGACATATGATGAAAACTTGAAAGAGAAACTGGCCTCTGATGTAGGTTCAGCTCCGACCACTGACAGTCGACTTCAAAGCACCGTTACCAATATGACGGGCCATGAACGCACAGCCCTTTGAATCCAATTCCCGTTTTACTGAGCTTATTCTGTATTTAGACGTTATTATTATTTTTTTATATCACACAACGTTTCCTTTTACCATACCTCTCTGCCATATGGGCCCTCTGGAAGACTGCCGTATTTGCAGGCTGCATTTGTGTGTGGGTTGATTTTATGACATTTGGCAGCTGTGGATATCTGCCGCTTTGATTCGGAAGGAGTTCTAAAGGAATACCGCCCAGAAGCCCTGAAGGTAGAAGTTGTTTGTTTGCTCAGATATTTATTAAATTAATCAGCTTGCCTCTGCACAGCAAGTGGGAAGAAATTTAGCTTTGGAGAGTGGCGCTTTTCTTTACGTTCATCCAAAATAAAGCGGCACAGACTCCAGAGCTTTCTATTGGGTAAGGTAAATACAGTGACACCATGAATGTGAGTTCTACAGATTTTTTTTTCCGCAAAGTTGTTCAGAGACTCATGTTTACCTACCGAGTCTTCACAAGGACACTGAAGGACTCAGTACTACATGACAAATAAAACAAAAAGGCTTCAAAAGCACTTTGACTGACTGCTGGTGGCTTTTATACTCTTGTGGAAGATAACTTTCTACACTGTAAAATACAATAGTGTTCAGCCCATTTAAAACACCCAAGGCAACAATTTAAAACACCCAAGGCAACACGGATCTTGTGCCCCCCCACCCACCAAAGTCATACATAGAAGTCACAGGTAATCATTTCTGTTATCAAATACTGTAATCAGATCATTTCTGTGCCAAAATTGACATAACTAACTGCTTTTAACCAAACATAACCAAACAAAAAACACTTAAATAAGAATGAAATGTGATGAAAACCAACAAGGTAAGCTCAGCATGTTTTGTTCCAACCATTCTGTAAAGTGTTCTATAGACCACTATCTTATTTCTGGCTAGAAGCTGAGATGGTCATTTAGGCGTGTTCGTAGGTTGTCTCTTGTCACATTCTTCTTCATAACATGACCAAACAGGCTGCAGGTGCAATATCTTATAATATTTCAGCTGGTGGCCTAGTGGAATCCCAAGACTGGCAATGGCACCACTAAGGTGCCTTTTGGCAAAGTACCGTCCCCACACACTGCTCCCCGGGCGGAATTGTCACTTTCCTTTACTTTATTCATAAAGGGTATCTAATTTATTATCGCATATGCTAACATAGAAGATTAAGATAATAGAAAACTGCAGTGTAAAGTGAACAGTGTCCACCTGAATGATTCTTTCTGTAAAAGTGCTCAGAATGCTTCTCAGCCCCTCAGATTGTTCCTAAGGCTGTAATAATACCTCTAATATAACAGCTTTATAATATCTTTGCTATCCAAAAAAATTCACATCTCCAACATGATCATTTTAAAGTAGACGTAAATGTCTTTTCATCGAAGGTTAATGTAAAAAGATTAGTAGTTATTGATAGTGAGCCTTGCCTTACGTACCAGCTCTTTTTGAATGTTTAAAATACACACGGTTGCTTTAAGAGACTTTTGGCTGAGTCATTCAGACTGTCTCAGTAAAATCTGTCAAAGCTGTCAAAACACTGAACAAGCGTGCCTGTGTGTGTGTGCACACGCGTGCGCACGTAGACAGGTGTGTATGTGCAGTGTCTTGCCTTCAAATATGACTTATTAAAGTGGAATTACGCAGCGCCCTGACCCATGGCAAATAGCATGAGCTTCAATTTGTCTAGCAGTTGAGCTGTGAATAAAATCTGATTGGCAATAATTTAGCTTTACTGTTTGCTATACCCTGTTCCCATCCCTATCTGCTCACGCGTCTGCCTGCTGCGTGCTGCCGTGTGTTAGCGAAGGTGAAATATGGCAAGCAGGATGCAGGGTCAGTGAGCCAGGCTGTGTGACAACGGTTTGGAGGCTTTTGGGAGGGGTTACTGGAGCGGATGGGAAAAGCTAATTTAGCTTGCTGGCCTCTGATGACGGGTAAGGAAGAGAAAGGAGGGTGAACTCACTGAGGCACAGCAACTCCACCAGGTTTTCACTATGTCAACAACCATATACATCTCTCTCTCTCTCTCTCTCTCTCTCTCTCTCTCTCTCTCTCACTTTCAGTCTCTCTCCTCCCAATTAGCCACAAAAATAAAAAACACCTGCCTAATATTGTGTGGGTCACACTCATGCCTCTAAAATAGGTTTGACTCACTTAGGCATGAACTCCACAAGACTCAGAAGGTGTGCTGTGGTATCTGCCACCAAGACTGTGCAGAACTAGTAGCAGAACTGTGTCATAATGTGTGGCCCTCTATGGATTGGAATACTTATTATTGCATATAAATTACATAATTTTTACAAATCATAATGTGCATAAAAATGGGCTTTTGAGTAGTGGTATATATAAATAATGCTGCTATGTAAACTATAGCTTTAAAAAATTGCTTCCCTACGTGCTGACTGTAGTTCATAGACCATTTAACCAATTCATAATTCAAATGACAGTGATACACAACACGTATGTAGTTCCTACATAATACCTAAACCTTGATTCAACAGGGAGATGTCTGAAGATTCTGCTTTAACCTTATTGTGGGCACAATAGCTTTCCAGCAAATGCTATTAACTGTGATAAACAGGTGATCTGCACACTGCTTCTTTTATTACCCTGATTTCATGTAATGACTTTCACCCTGCTGTTATTGCATAATGCATTACAGTACTATATGGCCTTGGCTGATAGTGTTTGGGGAAAACCCCCATGTTATTTGTCCTGTAGAAAGAATCAGATGTAGGGAGGGAGTGAATAAAAGAGAGAAGGAGAGAAATGATAAAAGAGGAAGGAAAGGTAGGATGGGCTTGCAGTAGTCCTAGACAGGTTGATGTAGCTTCTGCAATGAACATCTCATAAAAAGTATTATCCTTAGGCCTTAAGAAGATCCTCTATCTCCTCCTGCTAATGGCACAGCCTGAAATCACCCTCTCCATCACTGTCAGAACAGCCCTAATACGTACACCGCACCTCACAAACAAAAGGAAAAAAATCCTTCATTGGTGGTATGTGCAATGTGTATGTTTTAACATGGCACTAATAATTGCTAAAGTTGGAGGTTCAGGCAATGACCAGTCAATAATGGTTGGGTTTGATATTAGGTATAATGTTTTACACCACCATGATGGCCATGTAAAACTCAGAGCAAGCGTGGGAAATCCGACAAAGAAACAATGTCAAATAAAAAATATGCAAGATCAGTAGATTTTTTCTGGGCTTTGGTAAGTTGGAACGTGCACAGTGAATCTGCGGTAGCACATTTCCTGTAGTAGTACCAACAAAAGAACAGAACTAAAACCACAGTGTTACCACATTGGTGAACACAATGGACCTTGTCTTGTCCATTTACAATATTCTCCATTTTTATTGCCTATTCACGAATATTCTCAAATACATCAATTACACTGTTCTAGAATGTTTTTTTTTTGTATTCACTGTACTCTAAAAGGTTATGGCTATTGAAAAGTGCCTTTAGTTCACTGCTTCTTTTTCTATTTTCTTATAAAATATTATAACATTGATATGTATTGGGTTACTGTGGCCTGGTTCTAAAACACAATGAACAACTTAGTAGCATGATTCTTTTTCTGGAACATGGGATTAATGATGCTCACATGGACTTCTCATATGTCAGTACTTGAACTTGTGAAATCTCAGCTACAGAGTTCAACTTTAGACTACACTTTTTGGGAGCTCTGACTAAATCTCTATGAAACATATTAGTTAGTGTTGTATAAATACTGCTTATGGTAATGTTGAAAAACCTATGGTAATACAATTTAGTGTGAAAAAGACATCACATCAGCCAAGCCTAATTCTGAGCCTTTTAAAATGGCTTTTGAAGACGTAGTCTTTAGCTGGCAGTCCCCAATATACTTCCAACATATGTCATTTGCTCATCTCACATGTCTTTCCTCTGTTTGATCCAAGTGCTTCTGTTTAATCTCAGATGTACATTCATTTTACTTTCATCAAAGCTGCCCTATATGGAGAAGCCCAAAGGATGATAGGTTCTCCTTTTGATTTTTGGTTCTTCTGTGATTTTTGTTTCTTTGTTTCTTCCTCTTGTTCTTAGGGAGTTTATCGTTTTGAGTCAAGGTTCTTCTGCTAAGTGATTGTCCTTTATGTACTTTGGGAGCTCATCCTTTTGAGTCTTGATTCCTTTCAGTGTTTGTTTCTAATTCTGTGAGGGAGTTTATTTTTTTGAGTCTTGGAAGTGGTTTTGATTCAAAGTGCTCAACAGGCTAATCAGCTAAGATTCAAAGCGAAGCTATTGCTTATTGCTCATTGCTCATCTTGCCTCTCATGCCTTGACAGCTTGAGTTGTCCTCTCCTCCAGCCCGTGTGAATTTTATTACTTTGGCTAAAGCTGGAGGGAGCACTGGAGGCCGTGGCATCCTACTTGGGCTGTGACGTCTGGGGGAGCTGTGACAGAAACTAAGACCCTAAGGAGTTCAGAGTGATGGAAGCCATGACACTTACAGGATCTGACGAGGGCTACTACGTACTGTAGCTGCACCCATAAGCTTGTAAACACACAGAGACAAAAGGACTTGGTGCATTGGTGTGCATTGTCCATGTCTTTTTTAAGTATGCCTTAAAAATGCTTTTGTGCCCAGGTGGGTCTCGTTGCTGAACAGTAAGAGCAGATTTGTAATGTAATTGGTTCTCAGTTTATTGTAGATATTGTTTTTGTTTTATTTAAAACATAATAAATTTACAGTACAGTGTTGAAGTGGTACACATCTAATTGCCTGTGCTATGACTCAAGATTGTTTTGATGTACATCAGAATATTTAGTATTTCTGAGGTTTGTTTAGTTGGAAGAGACAAAGTAGAACCAGGAGCTTTATTTTATTAAATAAATACTATCTAAAACTATAAATACAATGGTTATGTTTAACATATCACATACAGCTCTGCATGAACACTTAAATCTAGTTAAACAGGTATGTATGAAGCACACAATTGCTAAGTGATCATTTAGTCCCGGCAATCAGGTGCGGACAATTTGACAGTATTTTAACATATAGTGATATATTATATATAAGGTCCATTAAACCGACAGATGAGTTATTAAACACAATGTGAGCCAGCAAGAGTAGATATGAGCAAAAAATGGAATTGAGCAAGTTTTATAATGTGAATTGTAACATTAGTATATTTATGTTTTCCTGCTTCTATTTGTTGAGTTGTATAGTATGTACCCTGACTACAAAGCAGTATTCTACTTGGGACAAAATAATTAATGAACGAACAAACATACAGGGATTCTTAAGAGGTGAGGTATTGGTGAGGCGAGGCCTGTTTTTTTTTTCTCCTTCCAGGTTTTCTCTCTGTCTCTCTCTCACACACACACTGCTGACCTGGGGTTGGCTCATTTTATGAGTTGCGCAGACTCCATCCATCACGCTGTTAGGGAGCACTTTACGTCACGCTGCAGAAGTCCCTCAAGACAGGGAACTTAAATTTCCTTCCCAACTAATGGAAATGTAACTCTCCACGCAACTCTATAAAGTTTCAAATCTGCGCAGAATGGCAGGCCCCATAGGAAATGGCTTCAGATGCCATTTACTTTACTGTTCTCTTCTTATCTTTTTCATTTCTTCCCCGTCCCTGTTCCCATATCTTTTCATGATGTTTGCTGTCATTGGTTGTGGCTTGAGTGGTCGTGCTGCTGAAATATTGATTTCCTATCTCAACCTCTCTTTTTTTCACCTTTCTCTCTCTCTCTTTTCAAATCTCTCCCCTATTTTTCTCACTCTCCTTCTCTTTCTCTCTTTGTCTTTCTTTCTCTTTCTTTCTTTTCCACTGTCCTGTATCACAAGAAGACATTGCTGACACATGGCCCTTGTCTTGTCTGCCAGTTTTACACTTTTTCTGTTCCTCCACCTTGCCATCTCATATGCCTTTTCACAGCACTGCCCACCCACTACAGTGGACTTTTTTATGGGCGGGGGGCTTCCCTGTCTGTCTACTTTCCTCCACGCTTAGAATAGCCCCAGAGGCTTCTGCTCAAAACTGTCTGTCATCAGACTGCGACCAATGAAGGCGTACACACAGCTGTAGCATTTGCAGGAATGGCGGCTCTTTTGACATCTGAAGGACACTCCACAGGACTTCATGTCAGGGAGGCTAATAAGCGTGGCTTAAGATCTGTCTGTTCAGCCAAACTGAATTTTGAATGATCTGTGGAGCAGAGCCTGTGCAAACAGGGATAAAATCTCATCCAGTGGTACTTCCAGTGTTGTAAATCTATGACAGTGACTGTTCTTCCAGCGAGTAAGTTCTAAATTCAGTCCACATTCACACTTACACATTAAACGTTTTTGAACACTAAAATATTACTAATAAACACACTGTAACATATTAAAGCAAAATATAAAACACAGAGCTGTTTAAATTATGTTCAAGTGAAAAACACCAAGCAGTACGATCTTGTAAGTCAAGTCCACATATTTTATTGTGATGTCAGCTCTCACATCTTTAAATTGTTTACACTTCCTAACAATAGTTTGGAAAAGAAAACTGTCAAATTATTATTTAGTTAAAACCTATACTTCATACCAAGCTAAGAGTCACATAGTAAATATAGTAATTGAAGGGAGTAGGTGCACATATCAATATATAACAGACTTTGTGTAAAATGTTGCTACTCTACTCTAAGCCACAAAAGGACATGCCTTACAGCAGAAATTCCAGTCTTGGTGACCCCATGGCCTGCACATGTTTGTGTTTACCTTCTCTACACCCAATGCAACCAGAGTGCAAAGCAGTGCAGCTCCTTAACAGTAGGCTATGGCTACAAAGCAACATAATGACAAATTATAATTTTATAAACAGCATGACTGTTTCCTGAGCATTGCAACTATCTAAGCACTGGCCTTATCACTCAGTTCCCGGTGGAGACCAAGAGAACACAATTCTCTCCATCTCTCAAGGCAATGCTAGCCAGTATGGACATCTGTTAGCTGACATAACAGCATTGGCAGTTAGTGTTCTCCCCTTAATTGCAGTAGACTGTCCAGTGGTATATTGTCATTACTCTCCCAGTGTGGTACAGTGTGACTGGAGAAGTCCTACTTATCAGGTGGAATTTTACACAGCTGAATTGGAGAGAAAATGCATTAATACAGAATTCAGTTGTTGTGTACAACCATATACTATACAGAGCAGTGACAAACTGGACATAAGACAGGGGTAATGAGCACTAGATTAAAGTTGGACAAAGGACAGGTCAAGAAAGACTGAACAATTTACTAAAGGACTGGACACAAGATAGAACTGGAACCCAAACAAATAAGAGAAATCAAGAGCCAGTATAAAGAGAAAGTTACGAACGAGAGGACCAATACCAAGGGGTAGACTAGACAGATTTCATGGCTGAAAATACAAGAACAGACTAGGGAATGGCGAGAGGTGTCAACATAACCAAGATGGGGATAACATCGATTTAACTGGACAGATCAAAACATGTGATGCAACATTAAAGACAAGGAGATTCATATAGACAACTTCAAATAAACAGCTTCAGAGACTGCTAGAAAGATTTAAATTCAGATAAATGGATTCAGGTGTAATTAGACAGTTAGAGGCTTACCCAATGACCAAGGCAGGAAAACATCATTCAACAGAGAAACCATTCAACAACACAGGGCATTCACAGCTTGATGTAAGTCAACATAGCAAAGATAGTTGCC
This sequence comes from Bryconaethiops microstoma, assembly GCA_037577275.1. Lineage (NCBI taxonomy): Eukaryota > Metazoa > Chordata > Actinopteri > Characiformes > Alestidae > Bryconaethiops > Bryconaethiops microstoma. The sequence goes on from JBBJLS010000023.1 coordinate 11,982,440, forward strand.
TCAAACAGACTAAACAAAAGGTAAGCAGGTAAAAGACACCAGAGGAAACTGAGGTCAACTGGAAACAAAACCCGGTCTGACTATAAAGGCAAGGGGTCACAACTAGGACTGAAACAATAAGTAGAACAGAAAAACAATTAACCGACAGGAAGGGAAACAAGACAAAAACAATTACATGAATACATTATTCCACCAGAGCACAACTATGGCAAAGTGCTCTAATTTTAAAGACTCTCAAGTGCATGCATAATCATATACATCTCCTTAAAGAACAATATCAAGAGGGCCTTTTGGATAACGTGTACACAGGTTTCTAGCCAAATGGTAGATATTATAAGAAAAACTATTAATTGAGTAATGAAGACAGGACAGGAAAGTACATCTTGAGTACCAGAAGGCAAAGATATAAAACCTAACTGAAGTGACAAAGGAATAGACTAACAGAACATAACCCAAAATTAGATACATATGATGTACTTGAGACATTGGTCAGAGAGCACATTGATATTTGGAAAATATAAAAAACAAAACTAACATTGAAATACAAACCAGTGAAGCAGATAAAAGGACAGAAACACCAAAGACTGGTTTCTAGGGAACTAGGTTGTGGATAGAACAAACAGAGATTAGTAAGTCAGCACAGGAAACTGAAATTGGCGATCAAACTGAGAGAAACAAGACTGTGGACCAGGCCTAAGAGGTGGAGACTGAATAAGAAGAATCAAAGGTTTTGACAAAGGATTAGACATGAAAGATGGGGAGTGACAAATAGACACATGAGACTGAAACTGAGGGTTGGACATGGAGGGCTGAAGCCAACTGAGGCTGAGGCTGAAACTGTGAATTTTGCTGAGAAGACTGAAATGAGTGGTTAGATAGGGGGAAACGTGATTAGACTTAGAAAACATCTACAAAGGATCAAGCTTAGGGGACTGAGACAGGATCTTTGATATAGGTGCCTGAAGTTGGAGAGGCTTGGAACCGTGGGTTAAACTGAGGGAGACAAGACTGAGGAGTAATTTAAGAGAACAAGGGAGAGGACTGGGAAGTGAAAAAGAGACGATGAAGATGTAACAGATATGCAAGAGGGAGACATGGGCAAAAGATGAATTAGACATGGCTGACTGGATAGGTAGAGGAACAGAAAGGCTAATAGGAACAAAAATGGTGACAGGCACCATAACGGATTGAAATGGATGTGGGAACAAACCAGATATTAAGAACAGGTGCAGTGACAAACACTATGATGGGAACAGAAACAGGGACAGGCACAGATACAGGCACATAAACAGTGGTAGTGTGGGACTGATAACCATCTTTAACAGAAGGTGGAGACTGAGGTTGATGGAGGAAAAGTGGTTCTGGTAAGGTCGAAGCCACTCTCTGGGCTCCACCAGATGCTGATGATGAGAAACCAGGGGAAGAAAGCGGTGGCCCCTCAGGATGAGGAGGTCGAAGAGCAGGCCCCTAGAGTTCTGGAAGTTGAAGAGCGGGCCCCTCAGGTTCTGGAAGTTGAAGAGCTGGCCCCTCACCTTCAGAAGATGAAAGAGCTGGTGAAGAAGAACCTGGAAGCTTGGATGCCAATGGTGTCCTGTGGAACACTCTTCTTCCATCGTCTTTTCTTCAAATTGCTGGGTTTATGTGGAGAGGGAGAATCCCTGTCCACCATTTCTGGCACCAATGTCAATGTATTTGTGGATTTTACGAGGGCAAGCACATCTGCTGTGACTTCAACCTTATCCTCAATATTCTCACCCCCCAAACAGCCCAACAGCTCCTCCAGAACTTCAGGGGGTGCCAGTGTCTCCAGTGACTGCTTGGAGAAATACTCAGAATCACTAGAGGGCAATCCATCAGCTCTCCATTTCATTTATCCATTTCTTCTGTGGCTTCTCTGGCTCTGCTATCCCTACAGGCCCTAAGCAATGTACTAAGGGGATAAAGCAACTCCATTCTCCCCAGAGCAGCCTCAACCATGCCCACCAACTGGCTTATACGTTCATCTCCACTAAATTTGTGGAAGAGCTTCAACCTGTCAAGTAGATCCTGGCCGCTGCCAATGGTAGGTACTCCCTGTAGTTTGTCCAAAGTCTAGTTGTCAATATCCTCCAGACAGTCAGCTTAAACGAGGTCTGGGCTCCAGATGTTTGTTGTCTCCTTTAAGGGGCTGGACATTCTGTCATGTTCCAGTGATGAGATAAAGAGAGGAGACACACTTGTAAATGGACTTTATTTACCAATGAACTTTAAAGACCAATGGACTTTATTTACCACAATGGTACAAGTGAAGGGTCATGTATGACCAGCAAGAGCTAACACACAAGCAGAGACATATGTATGGGTTCAGAATAGGGAACACCTGGGAAAGAGGCGGGGACATGAACCAGACACAGGTGAATCCACTGATCGGGGCAGGGCTAAAGATGACTTGAGAACCAAAACAAGAGTCACATAGCACAGAAAAAACAAAGCAGAAACGGGCAAAATAAGACTGTGTCAACTGCCCAGATAAATAGATGTAAAGAGTTTTCTGACTCTGTTTTACACAGCATTAAATGCGTGTATCATGGTATTTTGGCTCAGACAATGAGATAGTAGAGGTGGAATTCTACATGTTATAATAGTTTGTTAACAGATAATTTGCAGGTGACGCATTTTGTTTTTTGCTTGCTTAATTGAAAGGTAGCAATGGATGCAATCTATAGCATAATATCTGCCTGTCACTCTAAGTGAAGAGTTTGTGCAAGGGGGAATATGCACTTGCGTTTAGTGAAGACACATACATCAGAGTACAATAAACATCATATTCACAATTCCCTCCCTATTCACCTCTTCAAAATTGCCTGGTTCACTGACAAAAAAGTGCAAGCTACCTGTCTTAATTATTTATTGTGCAAGTTGTCAATGCTTAGCTTACTGTAACAGCAAGTGTGTGTGTATTTGTGTGCACATGTACATGTACGTGTGTGTGTGTGTGTGGGGGGGGGGGGGGGGGGGGGGGGGTTTGGGT
>JBBJLS010000023.1:11997486-12010814 GCA_037577275.1 Bryconaethiops microstoma
ATGAAGTCCAATGTCTGTGTGCTGAGGAACCGTCTCTTCCTGTTTATATACTTAACGTGATGTCATTTTTCTGTGCCAATTGACGTCACGTGGTCTGGACGTCACGTGGTCTGGACAGTTATTCCTGCTGCATTTAGAGAACTGTGATCAGTTTCTTTTCTGTTACAGCTTGTGTATGAACTGTATTTTAAGGTACAAACTCTGTGTAGTGGGTAACCTTTTCTTTTGATGAAAATTATACTAGCTGGTCCCACATTCCTATTATAAAACATTCATGAAAAGGCAGAGACAATGCATGAGATGTATTAGGAAATTAGATATAATTATGGTTTTAGATAGAAATGAAAAGCAACACATTGATTCCAAAGTGGATGTGATCATTTCCAGACGGTCAAATGTTTGCTTTAGTTCAGGCTGTGCGCACAGTGTGTTTTCTTTCACAGAGGAAATAAGAGCTCTTGAAAGTTTGCAGAAGTGCATTGCTAACAAGTGAAGTTGTAATGTCTTGGTGCATATTTCCTTTACCTCTCATAAGACTGAATGTGGAGCATGCATTTTTGTAATTGTCTTAAGTCAGACTCTAATCATAATCTGTGGGCAAAAAATATGTGGGCCAAAAATCACAAACATATTACATATAAAATACTAATTTATTCTCCTAAAACTAAAAGTACTAGAACGTGTTACTTTATAATATTATAGAACAATTGTTTTTGCTCTAGTAAAGAACCTCACTGTGAATACTATTTCTGTAAATGAGATGTGTGAGTGTGAAAAAGAATGATTTTAAGGTTAAAGAACATCCACACAATGAAAAGCATCTTGAAGGAATGCTTAAACTGGTTCTTGCCTTTACAAAAATGATTCTCCAAGGAAATTGTTCTTCTATGGCATCAAACAAAGATTATTTGTGGCACCCAATTTTTAAGAGTATATATTTATTTGTGTGTTTGTTTGTTTGTTTATTCATTTCATGATTCATTATAAAACTATTAAAGTGAGTGGCTAAGCAATGTTGGGTGATGAGTTTGATCCCCCACTGGTTGAGTCCAACAGAGCAGTTTGTATTTATCTGTGAAGCTAGGAAAACTTGTATGATCTGTAAGTACACCTGTACCCATGACACAAAGCAGTGTAATAAACAGTGCAAAAATAAATCAGTACATGTGTGCAATATTGCAAAGCTAATTCCTTCTTCATGGAGGACGGATTGATGTTCAATTTACATGCATCAGTAGAATCCATCACAGCTGTCGTATTGTTGTATACAGGACTTGGCTTTTATTATCTGATTCTAACATGGGCTTGTGCCAGTCTTTCTTTCCACTGAAAAAATGGCATTATATTTAGCATGGTGAGGGATTATGCACCATGTGACGGCATATTAGAGACCCTCTGTTTGTTGTTGCTAATGTGTGGGGCTACAAGTATAGTTTCATATTCCAATACTTGTCCAAAAGTTAACATTTTCTCTATAAAATATTCCATCATATTATTTTGTTTTATTGATTAAATATATGATATTTGGTTGTACCGGCAGATTTTTTTTTAGCATTGTATACATTATAATATTGTATATTTAATTTTTTATTTGCTGTTTTTTTTTTATTTTGCATTTTTCCACAATTTTTATCTCCAGTTTGGACATGTCCAAAACCACTTGCTTGTTAGAATTCCCCAAGACCAATCCTAGCCACCTGCCAATAATATTTGATGGTGAGCAGTGAATTATAACTAAGAAAATATCTTAACTTCAGGTATAGTCATTTCAAACTGTTAGCAAGAAAGTATGCACTCCATTTTTTAGTCCTAGCTTGATTTCAGTGCACATTTCACCTTACTCTCAGCTTTCTCTCTGAACATCCATGCCATGTAGCAGCCGATGAACAAGCTTCCAGTTGGTCTGTGCATAACTGAACCATATTAACTCAGAGGACAAAGATCATGAGGTGGTTTATTTCTGCTTTATCCATTCCCAGTGAGATGCCAGTCTGAGGCCTGATGAACTTCCTGTCAGCTGTGCAGTTCCAGGATACGTGGATATATTTAAAGAATCTCTCAAGACAGGACGATACCTTCTGAGGGGATGCGCAAAAAAAAATCCCTGGAGGAAATTGAATGCTGTCATGGATGGATTAGCCCTGTAATAGTGGGACACATATCTTGAGCCGACGAGCCTCACTCAGAGACTGTGGGCAAATGAGGTAAAGGGATAAAAAAAGGAAATGAAATTCATTTCATACCTCCTCAAGCACACTGGCCCTCTCCCAGTGAGGCCCTCTCTAAAGGCTAAGCACAGACTCTCTGCCGGCAACTGTGGGGAACTTTTGGAGAGTTTTTCACCGACTGCACCTGAAACCATTCCTCAGAGCCTTACAGAAAGTAAAAGGCTCTCAATATGCTTAGATGGGAGACCAGCATTCAATTATGAAATTCATGAGGTTTCAGGCAGGTTTCTGGGATCATGGATGACTTTTTTTTTTTTTTTGCAGATGCATGAATTACAAATTTTGCCAGACCATGAAATGTCCTAAAAATTAACCAGACTTTAGAGATGCTCTTAATAGAGTGTGTTTAAAGGCTAGTCATTTGAAGTTTCAAAAACTGTAGTTATTGAACATTCAAACGTTGTTGTTTTTTTTTAGATTTGCAAGATGGCCAAGTAAGTAAGATGTTCATAGTTTTCAAAATATAGGAAACCCAAAATATATGGCATGCATTGAAGATTGAAGATGCATTGTTGTATGCCCCTGCAACAACTATATTTTATTGTTTCATATAAAACAATAAAATATAGCTGTTGCAGGCATAACACTCAAACTGTTTAATTTATGACAAGTGATAACATCCCCAAATTATATTTTATCAGTTAATCACAGTTATATGATTCTTCCATTTCTCAAAGTAAAAACATCAATATTGCCAAAAGACCACACTATGCAAAGGCTGAACCTGGTAGGTGATGTTCCATTACTATTTTTAAAATGTCATTTCAGTTAAAAAATAAGCTCAGCGCTGACTTGCAGGGTCATCTCATGTTTCTGCATAATGGCCAGCGTTTACAAGTAAGCCAAGATAGTCACACTCTGTGACTCAAAGTCACACTCTGTGATCTAGACTTCAGGCTGGAAGTCATCTGAGGAGGCATGATAGAGATGTCACATTTTCTGACTTTTACACACAGTGATTTTTGCATTTCCTAAGATATTATACACTTCACTGCTCAGTAGTAAATGGTAAATAAAACAGGCATCTCCAGCCACTGCCCACAAGTGTGATTGTTCTCAACTGGCTTTGCAGAACATTAAATTTACCAACTTTGCAGAACATTTACAGAAAATTAAATTAAATGAAAAAACAAATCACAAATTGTGTTTCATTAACTTTAATTTATATTTCAGAATCAGAATCAGAAAACTTTACTGATCCCGGAGGAAATTTTGGACAAGGTATAGTTTTTTTAGCGTAATCAAGCAAGGTAACAAATTCTTCATTGAAGACAAAATGAGTCATTTAAAATGGGAAATACAAAATTCAACAGGTAGTCATTTCAGCCTTATACACAGTACACAGAGAAATCAAAGATTTCTCCCGGACCATGGTGTGACACAGGAACAAAATCACAACACCACAAGACTACATAAGTGCATACAGGAGAAAAGTATATAGGGTGCAAACAGAGAGAGAATGCTACAGCACAATACAACTGTACAAATGACTCTACAGTCCCTCTGTAGAATGTGGTGAGTAGTGTGGGCAGAGGTGCAGGTGAGGTTCCCCACAATGTGAATACTAACGTACTTGGGGCTCTGAACAATCTTAATTTTTGTTCAGTGGAGATTGATTATGTCATGAAGTCAACAACCATCAGCCAAGGTGGGCCAGCGATGTTTGTGCAAGCACAATCCAGCACATACACCCCTCTTGTAGCAAAGTCCACATACTGATGGAGTTTAGAACTGAAGTATGCATGTGTTGCACTGATTGACATCCGTCACGTGATGTAAATCAGGCACCGGAAGTGACTCGCGTCTCCAGGTATCTCTCTGCACTCAGACATTGCGTCTCATGCTGGCTTGTATCCAGCCCTCATCTACCTGTACCATGAGTACTCTGGTTCCTTGGAACCCTTTATATACTCTTCTGTGTGCGTGTGAGTATGTTGGCTCCTGGTGGGAATCTTCACTGCTTGCTTGGAGCGTTCTCAGACCAAATCTCATGATTTACCAGCTCTTTCGTGTGTGTCCGTGACTGGGCTCTTCTGTTACACTACAACTGGGCAAAATCTATCAGTTCATTCGTGTCTTCTCCGTGATAGCATGCCTGTTCTTTATATTTCTCTATGTTTTATTTATTCATATACTATTTCTTTTCCTTTACCTCCAAGTTCTTCTTGACCAGTCCTAAAAGCTGGTGGTACTTCAGCTCATGCAGTCTAGGGAAGATTGGGTGTTGCCACCACAGTAATACTGCTTGTGTCCACGGATCAGCAAGACATGTCGCACTCCATCCGAGCTGGAAAAATGATCAACAGTGAGGAAAAGGTAAAAGCAGTCACAGCGAATGGTGAGAGGAAACTCTTGGTGTGGCGCATCAAGAAGAGAATGCTCAATCTGACTGCTGATGAACTTTTCCAGCTGGCTGAGAATGTTGGTCCGGTGATGAGTAAGAATTTGTCCACGCTTCAGATGGGCGATGAGGAGAGCTGCTTTGAGTACATGCTTGCTATTATGAACAGTAAGACTTTGGTGGGATCTGAAGATTCGGGTATGGCAGTGTTGTTAGAGCTTAAGGATACTGTGAATGATGTCATTGGGAGTCACAATGCTCAACTTAAGATAGGCACAGAAAGACTGGTGCAGGAGGTAGTATCAGATCCAGTACTGATGTGAGTGTGACAAAAGGTCAGTCAGATGTTGTTTATAATTCGACAACTGATGACATGACAGCCAGTATTCACAACACTAACACAGCTCATGCAGCTACACTTAGCCTAGCTACACCTTTATTAGTCACAAATCCCCTACCCACAAATACTAATGTCAACAAAATGCAGAACACTGAGTTACAGAGAATACTTTTTAGCTATGCTGAGCTTAGCAGCAAAGTGATGCAATACATTATAACCCCACATCACCATCTACGTCTACACTTCCACTAACACAGTCGGCACCACGAACACACAGCACTCAAACACAACATCCACAGGGAAAATGTGACCCCTTCAAGATCTTTCACTACTTCATCAAGAGTTCAAGATACAAGGTGGGCTAATCAGTGATCAGAGCTCAGACTTAAGCTACAACAACATATACCGACAAATCAATGAGGTGTTCTCAAAGTCATCAAGCCAGGAAACTTCAAAGATATGTTAATGCACAAGGACAATCTAACCCCATATGAGCTTAAACTCTTTCTGCAGGCCCATTTGGGTGGCCAAAGCAATACAACTGTTTCAAGAACTTATTCGCACCTGACAAAGTAACAATGAATCCCCACAACAGTTCTTGTACCATGTCATAGGTCTCAAACAAAAGATCCTGCTTGCTTCAAAATATGCTGACACTGAGGTAAAATACAATGCAAACACCGTTCAAGACCTTTTCCTCCATACAGTATACCAGGGCCTGGGACATTAGCATGATGACATACATCAAGAACTTAAACCATTGTTGTCAGACAGCAATGTGTCTGATGAAACAATTCTGAGGCAAATAATGAAGATAACAAACACTAAAAATGAGAGACAGAGACGTTTAAGACCAGTTGTAATGCAAAAACATGTAAACGTGCATGGCACCCAACTTGAGGTTGCAGCAACACAAGACAACAGTACAAAGCTCAAGATTGACGTGCATCAGCAGTTAACTGCTAAAGTAAAAATGCGTTAACTGCTAACAGTTAACAGTTAACTGCTAGAGTAAAAATGACTAAACTTGAATTACTACAGCAGCTGTTCCAGACTCAACACCCAGAATCCTGCCATCACTGTCAAGTTAAGGTGGACCCAAAGAAAACCAAATCAAATAGCTGCACTAAATGCAGAACCGCCCTGGTTGCACTCATTATTTTTTATTATGGCAAAGAAGGTCACTGGGCAGTGGGTTATCTGAAGAAGCCCAAGTGTCAGAAAAACTGGAGCCTCATGTTCATGGGCATCATGTTCAGTCCGAAATGGGTCCACCTTACACTGTTGTGAATAAGGTGTGGTGTCTTGAGAGTCATATGAGGATGTGTGCAGTGAATCAAAGACCAAAAGACAACAATGGACAGATATCCTCTCAGGCTCCCCTTTCTTTACCTACCCAAGTATCTAGACATCTGGCCAAGTTCATGTGACCTTAACCCTCCTGTTGCGGGTCAAATTGACCCATTTAAAAAAATAATAAAATTCAATATGAAACTCCTTGTGCTTGGCTTAATAAGGGTAATCAACATATAAAATAAAAATGGTTAATTTCACATATCATTTCACAAAAACCCTGCATGTTTATATTACACAGATATTGTTCAGGACGATTTGACCTGGCAGTCAAAGCAAAAGTTAAAGCGGTCAGAAGTGTCAAGCACTATTTGTTTCTTTGCAACTGCGTGACCTATTTCAGCCCAATCACTCACACACACACACTCACTCTCTCTACCTATTCTATTGACCTCATCTGTAAGTGTGAGAATGCAGGTGTTATGACTTTTAGCAGGAACCTTTCCTGTTCCCGTGGGCAAATTCCACCTACACTGAGTGGGCAAATAGTGGGCGAGGAGCAAAACATATAAAGATTGTCTGCAAGGAGGTCCTACCAGCGTTACACGCTGTAGATACGTATGATGTAGTCTCTGTCAGAGCTTTACAAAATGAGTAGCATACAGATGTCAGCCCAGGAGGCTCTGGAACTCATCTTTGATCAGAAGAGTGAAATAGAGGAGGATGTGTCTGAAGGATGTATCCCTAGTCTGCATCCAAGACCTGCTAAAGAAAGGCTGCATTTTCAAATCAAAGTCCTCCTATGCTTCACACATGATCTGCCTCCAGAAAAAAGACAGTACCCTCGGCCTCTGCATTGATTATTGTCTATTGAAGCAAAAGGCCATCCCAGACCGACATCCCTTGCTATGCCTGACATCCCTGATATGCAAAAACATTGCATGACCATCTGGACAGGGTCCACAAAGTGCTCCAAGCTCTACAGAGGCATGGGAGGAAACTAAGACCTGAGAAATGTGAGCTATTAAGACAGGAAGTGAGGTACGTCGGTCGTCTTATGTCAGCCCAGGGAGTGAAAATTGACCCCAAAGATCTGGATGCAGTACAGATGCTAGCTAGCAGGACACCACAGATGGTTGGAGATGTGAGAAAGCTCAAGGGATTATTTGGCTATTACCAGTTCTACACTCAGGATTTTTCAAGAATAGCAAAACCAATCTATGAGCTACTCCAAGTCAAGTCGGGAATAGCAGCTGCAGTGCATGGCAAGAGTAAAGGCTCACAGTTACCTTCTGGAACATGAGTAGAGTGGACGGTTGAACACCAGAAAGCCCTGGATCAACTCGTGTCTCTCCTTGTTAGGCCCCCTTTAACCTACCATTCATATTGCATATGCATATCTTTGATCAAGGGCTTGGCACAATCCTTTATCAATATCAGGATGGCAAGTTGAGAGTTATTGAGCATGGGTCCAGGACAACTAACAGTGGCTGAGAGTAACTATCACTAGCACAGTGGGAAACTTCACTTCATTGTTTACACAGACAACAACCCACTAACCTACATCATGACTACAGCAAAACTGAATATGCTTGGCCATCGATGGATTGGTGAGTTCTCCGATTTCAGGTTCAACATCAGATATAGGCCAGGAAAGTCAAATGCAGATGCCGACACACTATCACATCTTCCCTTAGATACTGAAATCTATGTTGGGTCCTGGACTGGAGAGTGTAGTAAGGATGAGGTATGTGGTGTATGGGAAGGAAGCAAAGTAACCAAACAGAAAGATGTTGCCTGGGTTGCGGCCCTCAATATCTCATCCCAAGCCAACCTGATCTCACCTTTCAATCACCTAAGTGCAATCAGCCATGATGAGCTTGTAGAAGCACAGCGAGCAGATGAAGCCATCGAGGAAGTGATCAAATTGAAAGAGGCCTGCACACTGCTAACTGATGACATACGGAAAGCTGCCAGTGGAGCCACCAGAAGGCTGTTCCATGAGTGGGGAAAGTTAGTCCTAGAGGATTGTCTCCTGCGTAGGTGTGCTAACAGAAGGAGACAGTTGGTGCTCCCCGCAAAGTACAAAGACCTTGTCTTGAAGAAATTGCATGATGAGATGGCACATGTCGGTACAGAGAATCTTCAACCTTTAAAAATTTAATTGGCTGTCCATGGCCAAGGAGATTGAAGGCCATATCACTAAGAAGTATCCATGTATAAAGTCAAAGAAGCTGGTAATGCATCTGCGAGCCCCAATTGGTAGCATCACGATGAGTTCCTCGCTAGAGCTGGTGTGTATTGATTACCTGCATTTCAAAACCAGCCGTGGTGGATATGTATATGTCCTTGTAGTTGTTGATCATTTCACAAGGTTTGCTCAAGCCTACCCAACAAAGAATAAGAGTGGAAAGGTTTCAGCCGAGTGCTTCCTTAATGACTTCATTCTCTGTTTCGGATATCCATCATAAATACATCATGACCAAGGCTGTGAGTTTGAGGACAAACTCTTCAGCACACTTCAACAACTTTTAGTCATTCTAGAACATCACCCTACCACCTGCAGGAAAACCTGGCAGAATAATTAAATCATACAATACTCCAGATGTTGAGGACTCTACATGGCAAAGAAAATGAGCAGTGGAATGATCAAGTTCCACGAGCTGTACGAGGCATGAGTCAACAGGCTTCTCACCATTCTTTCTTCTATATGGCCGTGATCCCCGCCTCCCAATTGATTTGCTCTTCGGGTTGGCAGAAGATGCAGAGCCAGACTCACCAAAGGGATATGCAAAGAAATGGGAAAAGCAGATGTCAGAAGCCTACCAGATCGCCAGTGAGAACAGCAGACAGGCCAGCACCAAAGGCAAAGCACTCTATCATATGAAGGCAAGAGGAGTGGTACTACAGCCTGGTGATAGGGTCTTAGTCAGGAACCTGAGTGAATGTGGTGGACCAGGGAAGCTGCGTGCTGGGAAAAGGCTATTTATATCATAAAAGAGCAGTTCACAGATTACCCAGTATATGTAGCGTACCCAGAGCCTGGAGACCAATGGAAGACAAGGACACTACACTGCTATCTGTTACTACTAGTGAATGACCCTCCAGTTGAAGTCCCCCTACACCATGTCACATTTGATAGAAGAACAATGAAAAATAATAGTCAAACTCAATGAACCAGGGGGATGACTGGAACCAGGGGTGAACTGGGACATAAAATGGTATTTTGGGGTAGAACGGCACGGTCAAAAACAATGCAGCTAAAAAAAAAATGACGCAGCAAAATCTTTTAATAAATATTTGGGGACAAAAGAGAGGACATTCGGGGTTGGGCAAATCATATCTTTAAATGCCTCCCCCTTTTTGGCTCTGTGCCAGTGTGTCAGTGGATGGGATGGAGAGAGAAAGCGTAAAGGAACCGCAGAGAAAATGCAAGTAAAAAACAAATCGCCATGTCTGGCAGATGCTGCCAAATGTGCCAAAATTACTAGCATAGTTATATCTTTGCTATATATACACACATACATATGTGTAGACAGTGTGTATTTGTATATATATATATATATATAGTGAAAAACTGTGATGTTGTGATGTGGTAAAAAGTGCCTAAAAATGCCTATTTTTATAGTGTAAACCCTAAATGTGCCACAAATATGCTCCGAAAACACTTTCATTCCATTTTAAACTCAGGTTAATACAGTACCCTTAAAGAAAATGTCAAGGAAAACCCATATTTGTACTGCATACTGTACACATTGACTGTAGACTGTACTGTAATTCATGCATGCATGTTTTCTTTGGTATAAGCAGGGTAAATACAGTAATAAATTAATTTAATTTACAGTAATAAAAATACAAGGCTTTAAAAAGAACAAAACAAAAAATGCAAGAACACTTGAGACGCTCCACGGGGGAAAATCAGCAGCAAGGAGAAATAAATAGCGTTCTCGGATTGGCTACTTTCAAACCACACATATGAGAACCTTGGTCAACCAATGCTGACAACACAAGCTACAGTTAACTCAGTAAACACGAACAAACATGTTCTTGCCTACACCTTACACACACTTGTTGCTTTTACAACACCAATACCCCAGTCCATATCCTACCCTTAGCCACCTTTTACATACATACCTTACACTTTCACTCCACCATCTAATGTAATACCAGTTCCTGTTGCATGTTAAAGCATTAGCAGAGGAGGTTCAGTTAAAGAGAGAAACGTTCATTAGAAATGGTGGGACCCATTCCTTTTTGCTGGGGGGTGTGCGACGTCCATAAAAGTGTCACATTTGTGTCTATATGTTTATTCTTTATTATATTCTTTATTATACGAAAAATTAGCAGTATTTGCTCCAGGCCAGTAGGGGCAGCGTTGAGTTGGCTACCTCTGCAGCATTGTGAATTTCTTCATTACTGCAGAGAATTTGAAAACAGAGACATGCTGTTGTCCTGCCTCATCATTTCTCTCTTGTATTTCAGGAAATTATCTGTTAACTCGGTGCCGTTGCCACTGTACCTGTTACAGTATCTCTCCTATTTTGCCTTGTCTGTTTGCCTGCATATTCCTTAAAGGTTATCACCTTTACTTCTGTTTGTCCTGCATGTACATCCACAGCAGTTATGATAGACAAGTGATAAAACTGTCAAACCCTTGATTAAGGTGCATATGTCACATGAGTTACCCGACTCATTGCTACATTATGTCTGTGTGACCTCATTGGTCAATGCAAGAACTTATTGAAAGGGACTTATTTTCTCATGCACATTCTCTTTTCTTTTCTTATTTTCCCCTACTTTCCTGCACTGTTCTTTGGCAGTCTTTTCAGCCTTTTCTAATACTCCATCTGCCTCCCTCCGATGCCTGTGATGGGTTTCATTACTGTACTCAATCTCAGGCCATGGACAGCTTCTCCCTGGTGTGCTGCACCACCATATAATCCTTTTAATTAAAGGCCGTGCTCTTCGCCTGGGCTGCCCCATGCCTGGCGCTTGTGGCCTCCTGCCTTTTGTTCGCCTGATACTCACCCACTCATTTCGTGTCAAGCCAGGCTTTTGCCATTTGAAAAGAGGTGCAGTCACTTTGTTTCTTTACCTTTATATAGCTTCAATATTCCAAAGAGTATGTACTTGCGCCTGTGCATGTGTGTGTCTGTGTGTTCGGGCGAGTACACATGAGGGGTTTGTAGGTGGGTGGCCATTGATCCATCTCTGTGCTCATCAGAGCTAAATGCAATCAGGGATTAAAAAAGCTATTGATAGCATGTGATTGGGCATGGATAAGAACAGACAGCGAGGCACATCCACTTTTGTTTAGGCATGCCATGATGAAAGCCATTGATTTAGCATTATTTCAACCAAATATGGCCAAGAATGGATCTCCAGAGCCAGGTAAGAGTGAAAGAAAGGGGTAAGAAAGATAAAGAATGAAGAGAATGAGATTGAATGCACCCCATCCCAATACTGTTTCATTTCATCTCCCTCTTATGCCAGCATCCATTTTCAATTCTTCTGGTGAAACCCCCACTATACATATGGCCCCTTCAGGCCCAGCAGGAGCCAGCTGCTTGTTCAAACAGATTCCTCACACTCACTGATTGATAAGAAACTCTTTAACCTGTGCTGCCTTGCCCTTGACCCGACTCCATGCACTATTCATTTGGGTTTTAAAGTCACATTGGGCTGTCTGGATTATCCGCCACTGGATCTGCCCGTTATTAATCTCCCTCTGGAGTGCTTGTTTTATGTATGCACCCCCAGTGTCAGCGTGAGGGGTCTCTGCCTTTCACAGACAGGGTATTTATTCATCCACATATACTTTCAACCACGTCTTGGGTTTGGACCCCATGCTGCCGAGTGCATGGTTTGGACACAGAGAGCAGGTGGCCTAACCATAAGGAAAACATTTCTCATGCAGTGTTGGACAGATCCGCTTCTGCTCCAAAGTTTGGAATCTTTGTTTACAGTTGACCTATCCTATCTTTTTTGTACATATAGTAATTAAAGTGAATTTTGTATATTCACTTATTTGATATAGTTTTTAATACTTATTTTATTTAAAAAATGTTTTTCAATTTTTAACAAATAGTTTGACACATTCATATATCCCTCTTTATGATGAGTGTCCCAAAAATGCTAAAACTGGACTGTAATGTCATAAAGTAAAGTTAAGTGGCCCCTTACAATCATGCATGAACACACCACACCACACCACAGCACAGCACAGGGTGTGAACCATGTGAAATTCTTTATCTGCATTTAACTCAATCAGCAAATGAAGCAATGTGTTGCCACCAGTGAGAGGCAATATGTGGGAACGGTACCTTGCTCAAGGGTACCATTAGGCCACCACCAGATTAGAAAACAGAAGAATCTGTCTGTACTTTATCTATACATAAATTGCAGAAATATATCTATACATAAATAGCCGGAATATAAGTTCAAGACATACATTTTTTATATCCTTCTTACTAGTCAGTTTAGATGGTTTCCTGAATGTGTAGTCATGTTCATGTTCCATTTAATACACACTGGTCTAAGTTCAATTCTGCTGAAGTGAAATTGTAATAAGATTCATGTCTTAGTGGACTCAGATAAATCAGTTGTCTATTCAGCAATATTTCCTTGTCGTTGTCTTTCCAACTGAAATGGACTGCAATGTCACTGGACAGCTAAAACTGTAACCTAATAGTTTCTCTTTTTTTGCTTGTTTGTTCTTTGCATTTTAAAATCACTAATTGATCTCGACCTCATTTCAGTCTTCAAAAGAAAAGAGAAAATTATCATAAGAAGATTTGTTTGTTTGTTTGTTTTGTCATTCAAGAATTTAAGGTATTTAGGTCAGTCCTAGTAACGTTTGAGAAGCATGTTGTCACATCAATCCAAGTGAGAGAGGCGGGTTTCCTTTTCCATCCTTTATTTTAACAGTGAAAACCAAAATGACATAAGGGCCTAAACAAACCAGAACTTACAAATGGTAACATACAGTTGTGTGAAAAAGTGTTTTCCCCCTTCCTGACTTTTTAATTTTTTTCCATGTTTGTGTCAGATTAAATGTGTCAGATCATCAAACAAATTTAAATATTAGTCAAAGACAACACAAGTAAACACAAAATGTGTTTTTTAA
>JBBJLS010000023.1:12054620-12070208 GCA_037577275.1 Bryconaethiops microstoma
ACTTTGAAAATAAATGTGTTAACGCGCGATAAAATAATTGTAGGCATTAAGTAAATAGCCCTAATGTGCCCAGACCTAATACATATACATATATATATATATATATATATATATATATATAATATATAATATGTAATTGTTTGAAAGTGCAGCTTGAATGCTTCCCTACAGTTGGCTGTCTGTCACTTTTCCTCTTTGTTGTCCTTGTCTCAGGAAAATGTTTGGTGCCCAACTGCCAAGCCAGCATAAAATAAATCACTTTTCAGTGTGTGTAAACATTTTTCTCGCATCATGCAGGTGCATGTGTTCTTCCTCACCCTAAGAGCAGCAAGTGATTACCAGGTGTGATGAGTGTCGATTTCTTCCCTGTGAAATACTGAGCACACGTACACGTAGAGAGGGCTGTGATGCAGCATGTGTGTGTGTGTGTGTATGTGTTTGTATGGATAGACACCTTCCCCTGAAGCAGGCAGTGCTGGGGTGGGGCTGGAAGGCAGGTGAGAGGGACACCCTCGGGCCATTTAATTACAGAAAGTGTCTGTCCACATGATGAGGAAAGGATTATCCTCCAAACAGGATTTACTTGAGAGGATAATTCATCGGCTGAACTTGCAGAGAGAAAGTCCGACATAGGTTAAGGTTACAATATTTCTTCATTCGCAGCTCTGCTGCCTCCAGAGTCTTACGGAGTGGTTCTCTGTGTGTGTTTGTGTGTGTGTGTGTGTGTGTGAGTGTGTGTGTGTGTATGTGTGTGTGTGTGTTTCATTCACCTGTGTTAAGAAGCATGTTAAATTGATAAGCTTTTGTTTTATTTAGTAATTCTTGAACATTTCTATAAGTCCATTCATCTTCAGAGTAGAAAGTGCTTTCAAAAACTATATTTGAAGTCTTGATCCAGCAGCAATGATACAAGTGTATGTACGTACTAGTTCATAAGTTACTTCAGGAGAGTCCAAGCCAAGTTACAAGTTGAAACTGCTCTGTTATCAGTAGAGAATTTAGCTGAGTTCAGTTGTCAGCTGCAGGTGCCGCATTGTCCAAGAATACCTGTTAGTTTCGATGCAGCTTCAAATAAGTCTTTCATTTCAGTAAAAACTTCAGTCTGTAGGACAGAACTGTAACAGTATTTGTACAAATACAAAGATACAATATTCGGCTCTTTTTATACATTATTTCTTTTACCTGAAGCCAATTTGTGTAGTTTTATGAACAAAAGCACTCATAATTCCTTTTTACATTTTCCAACTTCTCTTCATGACAAATTAACAGGCTGTTTTAGTTACTGTGCCTATCAGGTTGACATATGTAAATGACCTCTGTACTGATTGGTTGCCTTGTATTGTGCCCCAGTAAGAAAGCATTCCAATCTGAAACATTTCTTATAAGTTCAGTGTGAATAGATGGAGATAAACTGCTTTAAACCAACTAGGTGGATATGTTTTAATTAGTCAGTTTTCAAATTGTTTTAGTATGTGTTTTGTATGTGTTTCAGCTTTGTTGGGTGACAGCTTCAGCTTTACTAGCTGTTGCATTAAGTCGGATGTGTGCTTTACCAAAAATATGCTAGCCATAGTTTTGTCTCTTTCCTTTAAAGCAGTGACTTTTAAACCAGTCCTCAGGGAACCCAGGTGGTCCACAGTTTGCTCCAGGTAAGCAATAGGAATCAAAGAAAAATTTAGACTATCCACGTAGTCCCCGAGGACCAGTTTGACAATCACTGCTTTAAACATTTAACGTCATACATGCTGTGTGTTGTTCTGTCCATAAAGACTGAAGGTTTCTCTATAATGAAAGTGTCCATGCTTTGTTCTATTACTCTTTATTGCTGCTGTAAAGCTTTATACTTTCATGGCATGAAACAGAACCATTTAAGGAACATGCATTTCAATAGAGAAAAAAGAATAGAACAGGTGAGAAGCATGAATATATCTCAAATATACACAAAAGCTGGGAGTAAAAATAGCTGGGGTATGAAAAAAGGGAAAAATTTCTAAAAGCAGGTTCATTTTTCATGTTTAAGCCTAGAGGCACTTGATAAAACAATGGTGGAGTCACAAAGAATGTCAAGGTGATTTGCTTTTAACAAACTGATGCTTCCCTGCCTGTCATGTAATATTTACGGCCGAGAACACTGTGGCGTTCTCCCTGCTTTTAATGCCATAATGGAATGTGTGGGCTGTAAGGAGAGTTGCAGTGGCATGGGCTCTTTATAGAGACGATTGCCCCATCCAGTGACATCAAACTCTGCGTCCCTGTAATCCTCCAATTTACAACACAGCCATATCCCCAGCTACTGGCTGGTGCTGGATCAAAAAGAGCTCTGTCGCCCCTCCTCAGATGCTTCAGAGTGGCGGGGCAGGGCCAAACGCGTCCTAATCACAGCCATCGTGAATAACAAATCCCGCGCTTGATGGCGAGCTGCTTTCTCGCCTTT
Source organism: Bryconaethiops microstoma (assembly GCA_037577275.1). NCBI lineage: Eukaryota > Metazoa > Chordata > Actinopteri > Characiformes > Alestidae > Bryconaethiops > Bryconaethiops microstoma. Next base: position 12,057,055 of record JBBJLS010000023.1, read on the forward strand.
ATTTTCCAATGTGTGCAAAGAATGAGTCTGAAATCTTGCGCTAAAAGGCCACTGATTGGGGTGCCGGGGTCTGTAATTTGCAATTAACGAATGGGTCGGGGATTTGATTCGGGTCAAGGTCCTCATTTGCATGTGCTTTGATCCCCCATAGAAATTCTGGAAGTATGCAGGCGACTGCCTCCCACGTCTATTTACCCATAATCTGGCAACGCAGGCCCTCCCTTCGGCATGGGCCAATCAGCTGGCGCTTTAGTACTTCCTTTAATATAGCCACTCTCGCCTGGCGCCGGCTCTTAATGAATACAGGAACCTGAGCAGTGATTGAGATTGCGGCTTGATGGTAAGCTTGTTAGTGCTATGAAATTGTGCACAGCACCTCTGGCATTGTAATCGCACTGGCTCCTGGCAGCTGCTCAACGGGGTCCGTTGTATTCCATTCCAAATTCAGAATGCAGAGAACCATTCAAAGGTTCTGTGTGGTGCCCAAATGGGATTTGTAGGTAAAACCAAAATGGTGTTTTTGGTGGAAGTGTTGAGATGTCAAAGGAGTGTTTAGGTGTGAAAAATTAATTTTTTTTGGATGGGCTTATTTGTATTGACGTGGGTGGTAGTAATATCTTCAAATTGGAGCCTATGACAATATAAAAAACAGAAAAAAACATTCTTCAAAGGCAAAGATACACGTTTGAAACTGTTATTCTTTCTTGTTTGCCAAGGACTAGGAGCAGACAGGCAATATTCACTAGGACTAGGAGCAGACAGGCAATAAGTGTCACGGTTCTGGTCGGCACCCTCTAGAGGGCGCCAGCGGACTCTGGACTGGCCTCATTGGCCACTTAGGTGTGGCCTCATCTTGCCGGCATTAGTTTAAGTAATTTCAGCTGGCTAGAGTCATCTATGGTTTAACCTTACCCCCTTATTGGTTCCTGGTGCTCCCTTCTTGGTATTTAAGTTTGCCCTGTGTTAGTTCGAGTCATGGGAGCATTCTGTCACGAGGGAGTCATGTCCGGGAGAAAGGTAGGAGGCACAAACACAGATGTCAGTGATTGAGGTTTTATTGTGGAAAGCAAAAGGAACAAAAAAGGCTTGAGGGCTGGTCACAAAAGGTAGGGTTAGAAACAGACACTGAACCTAACATAGATAATAGTATGCTACTATAACTCGAACTAAAACAGGGCGAACTTAAATATTAAGGAGGGAGCACCAGGAACCAATAAGGGGGTAGGGTTAAATCAAAGATGACTCTAGCCGGCTGAAATTACTTAAACTAATGCCAGCTAGATAAAGGCCACACCTAAGGGGCCGATGAGGCCAGTCCAGAGTCCGACCAGAACCGTGACAATAAGGTTTTATGTCAAAATGAAGACTGAATATAGACAGTAGCATAATTAAGTACCACTTCATTTGGTAGACCTTAATATGTTAGTCTGCATTTGCCCCATTCACCAATGTTCAGGAGCCTTATAGAATAATCGCTGAATAGGTATTATTTCACAGGTGGAACATTCTCAGCAAGGCAGTAATAGTAATGAAGCAGTGGCATGGACACTAAACATGTCATGGCTGACTGACTGTGTCTGGGGGTGTATTAAACTTTTTGATCAAACTATCACTTTAAAAATGTGTCCTATATATTCATGTCCTGCCAGAAATTCACCCCTCTGTGAGCTTTGGCCAAAGCAAAGGCAGGGCAGGTAGCGGATTGAGGGATATAGGCTTAATACGCTGATCTCAGGTTAGCGGCATAGTGTTGAAGTCCGGACCCCTGTCTTCCAAGTCCCAGTACAGCTCTTGTTTGCTTAGGGCCCTGCTTGGACACAGGGATGCAGATGGCACGGAGAGCCGCCCTGGAGTGCCTTCTGACACACTCTTGCAGAGTGCTGGGTCATGTTCTCTCGCTGAGTACAAGACAGGAAATCCATTTAATTACCTGTGAAGCAGAAGACGGGGCGTGGGGGGTTGACAGGGGAGGAATGTGTTCCAGCGAGAGAGAGAGCTGTGTCTCACGAGGCCTTTGTGCTCTCCCTCTTTCTCCCTCTCTTGCTTTTCCGCACTCTCCTTCTCTTCTCTCTTTATATGACTTTCTTCCACCTTTTAGCCTTCACTGTCCTTCCCTCCAGTCCCTTCTGTCCATCTTTTATTTTCTTTTGTTTTTTCCCCCTGTCTGCTGCTCTGCTCTTCCTCCCTGGTATCATATGCCCTCCTTCTTTCACCCTCTCTCCGTTTCACTCCGTCTACCAGTTGTCACTGTTACTCTTTTATGTGCAGCACCATCTTCAGTCAGTTTTTTTCACACTACTGAGCTGCCTGTTTTTTCCTCCTCTCATTTGTTGTTTCTTTCTGTCTGGGGACAAGAGGTCACAGGGAATTTTTTTTTTTTACTATAGAGATACAGTATGGAGCCAGCATATGTAACCACTGCTGCTGTAAACGAAAGCTGGAAATTCATATGGGCTGACATATCCCTGACTTCTTCCACGCTGTTCTCACACACATCTGTAATCCAGCAGGCTACAAGCACAACCCACCTTTGAAACACTTACCTTGAACTTCCACTCACTGACTACTCTATTAGAAACACCAATCTTATAGAAGTCCACTATATTTTTGTACAGTTGTAAAATGTGGTCTATCTGATATCATGCACATTTTTGATATGATTAACCAAAATGGCTGCACCCATGCAGGCAGCGGCCCAGAGCTATCTAAGCAGACAACGCTTTTTTCTTTTTTATATTATTTTTAGCATAACTTTAGTTAAAGTAAGCGTTTACGGCTAGTTAGACATTGTATCATGTACAGTCCAGAACAAATTCCAAACTTCAGACTGGAAGGCTTTATTCCACTGCCACCTCTAAACATACCAGTGGAGTTACTCAGAACATTGGTGCCTGACTGGATCACCTCCCAAACAAAGAGGTATCATAACCAGAGATGGAACAGAAAGCAGAAGCATGGTAAGAGAGATGGCATTCAAGCTTGGCTCAAGAATTCCCTCAACAAACTACTGCTACCCAGCCTTTTTGCTGTGAACACACAGACAATAATCAACAAGATTGATGAGCTAAGACTAAGTGGAACAGTTGTGTTTTATTTTTCGTGGAAACCTGGATAAATGCTAATATCACCAACTTGGCTGTTGAGTTTGTTGGACACACTGTTTATTGGGCTGACGAGACGGCAAATTCGGGAAAGGGCAAAGGACGTGGCATTTGTATTTATGTGAGTAACGCTTAGTGCACCTTAGTGAACATTACAGAACAGGATTGCACACTGGACTTGGAGTTTTACGCTAACATGAAGACCTTTCCATCTACCAAGGGACTTCACAGCAGTGTTTGTCACTGCTGTTTACAACCCTGCCCCCCAAGCTAATGCTAAGCTAGCACTAGCTAAGCTGCATGCCACAATAAACGAATATCAAAACTCTTATTCTGATGCTGTGTTAATTATTGCTGGATACTTCAACCTCAAGTCTGTACTGCATAAATTCTTCCAGTTTGTAGACTTTCCAACCACACTAAATAATATGCTGGATCACATTTATTGCAACATAGCAAAGGCATAGAGAGCATCCCCATCCCCCCGCCTTGGATGCTGTGATCACATTTCTTTGTTGCTGATCCCATCATACAAGCCCCTCATTACCAGGACAAAGCCAATAACACAAACAATAAGAGTCTGGCCTGAAGGTGCCATCATGAGTCTGTTTTGAAAATACAGACTGGGATTTGTTTAGGGTGATGGTGGTCATGGGTTAAAATCCTACCTTCAGCATCCCACCACTGGGTTCCTGAGCAAGACCCTTAACCCTTAGTTGCTCCAGGGAGACTGTCCTCTGTAGTATGGGAATGGAATTCCATTTTGGATAAAAGCATCTGTTAAATGCCATAAATATAAATGTAACAATCTGACAGACTGTTCTGGACTACATCATTGTGTGGACTATGTCTCTACCCATAACACCATCCTAACATTCCCCATTTGCAAACCATGGATGATAAGGGAAGTTCAAAATCTGCTACAACTGTGTGATGATGCATTCCACACAGGCGATCTGGGGGCCTACTCTACAGTCAGGGCTAACCTGAAGAGAGGCATCAGAGAAGGAAAGCGCTCTTACAAGGTAAAGATTGAGGAGCACTTTGATAACTCTGACCCCAGACGCATGTGGCAAGGTGTTAAATCAATCAAGGACTACAAAAGTAACAACACTTGTCCATCTAGCTCAGCAGACTCTCACTGATGATCTAAATTGCTTCTTTTTGTGGTTTGATGCTAACCATCAGCACATTGCACTGCAGGAGTCCTCTACGGGTGCCCTAGTGCTCAGTGCACATGAGGTGAGGCGAGTTCTAAGCCACATTAACCCCCATAAAGCGCCCAAACTGGATGGTAACCCTGGACAGGTTCTGAAACACAGTGCAGGGCAACTGACTGCATTCTTCACCAGCCTGTTTAACACTGCCTTGGAACAGGTCACAGTCCCCACCTGCCTTAAATCCTGCCTTAAATCCATCATTCCTGTCCAGAAAGAGACAGCAATACAATCTCTGAATAACTCATCCAGTGACCTTCACCCCTATTGTGATGAAGTGTTTTAAGTGTCTGATCCTAGTACATATCATAAACAACACCCTCCATTCCTTAGGCCAACACCAGTTTGCCTACAGGAGTAACAGATCAACTCATGCCATTTCATTGGCCCTTCACACTGCCCTGTCACACCTGGAGTGACCCGACAGCTATGTGTGGAAGTTCTTCATTGACTATATCTCTGCTTTTAACACCATCCCTCCAATCAAGCTGGCTGTAAAACTCAACAACCTTGGACTGAAAACCCAACTATGCAAATGGATTTTGGACTTCCTTAGTAACAGACCAGACTGTGCACATAGGCAAACACTCTTCTAAATCCATAATCCTAAGCACTGGTAGGCCACAGGGATGCATACTTAGCCCCCTCTTTTACTCCTTTTCACACATGATTGCAAACCCTTATGTGATTCCAATATTGTAAAGTTTGCAGATGTCACAACTGTGATTGGTCTCATTTCCAACAACAGCGAGATGGCCTACAGGGAAAAGGTGGGGAACCTGGAGTGCTGGAGCCATGACAACAATCTCGCACTGAATTCTAAGAAGACAAAGGAAATAATTCTAGATTTTAGAAGGGGGAGTCGTGGTGGCCACCAACCCATCAGCATTGGAGGAGAGAAGGTAGAGGTAGTCCAGAGCTTTAAATTCCTTGGTGTTCACATCAGAGAGAGCAGGAAGACACTCCAGCGCATCATTGGCAACCAACTCCCAACTCTGGAGGAGATCCATCACACCTGGTGCAGACGCAGAGTGAAGAACATCATCAGAGATGAGACACACCCTGTACACACATTCTTCACACTGCTGGCATCAGGTAAGCGCTACAGGACTCGCACGCACAAACCGGCTCAGGAACAGTTTCTACTCCAGCACTATCATCTAACCAACCTCAGGTCTCACTAGACTTTTGCATGTGCACACACGCACACACACTCACACGCTGCCACCAACTGCCCGGACTGAACTTGCAAACACACCCACTTGTCTTTTCATTACTACACAATGCTGATTTTTCAATAATAACTGTGCAACATTCAGTGCACTTTATTCAGCTGTACTTACCTTGATACTATTTGTCTTGTAGTGCAATAACTGTTGTGCAAAATTATACACTTTACTCTTACTGTATATATTCCTCTACTGTTTGTATTCCTTTACTCTATATTTCTGTTATCACCGTATAGATATCCTCAATCAACATATTACTTGCACCTTAACTTACTGTTAACTTTATATCTTTATATTTTTAATATTCCAGACTTATATCTTCTTATTAAATTTTACTATATTATTTATTTTTGTTAGACCTAGTTTTAAACATGTTTTTTTCCTCTACACAATGTGTGTCTGATGGTTTGCTTCAAACGTTATGTTGCTGTACTTGTATAGTGACAATAAAAGCATCCATCCATCTTTTAAGATATGCCACTATAAGGAAAACAGTCCCAGTCTGTTTATACCTGTGTACTTTATGGCACACTGAATGCAGACTGGTTGGAATTCCTTTATAGGTTTCACAACATTAAACTGATGGTGTATTTTGCTGAAACTAATATCTACAAAGTATTTATATTACAAAGTAACTTACTGAAGTTCACAAATGTTTAAACTGTTCATATATCCTTTTAGACATCACTGTATATCATTGCATGTCCAGTCAGCTGTTAGCCTGGCCTCCCCCTGTGTGCATGTGCAAGCTGTTGTTTCTCCTGATTGGCCTGAGAGGTCAAACGCTGTGTGGCAAGCTGCAGGCTGTGGCTCTTTTGGCTCTGCTGTGCCAGGCTTTGCATGTCTTCATCTGTGTGTGCAGCATACCTGTCCTGTTGATGGGAAGGGGAACAGAAGGTCTCTCCGCACTAGGGGCTGAGCTGTCACATCTGAGAAAAGTTTGGCACTGTGCCCACCAGTGGAGGCACACTAGACAGCATCCTCACTGTTTGGTAATGCTACTTCTCCATCCATCACTTCTCTCACCTCTTTAAAGTGAGGTAAAATGGCTGGAAATATTTTTGTCTTTACACCTATTCAAGAAAGGACTGATTTTAAAAAATCTGTTGGTATAAACACAAGATATATCCATAAACAGACGCTAAACTTTATGCACAAAGTAAATGACTGCAGGCCCTGAGGCATGTTTAATTGCAGACATCTTGGCTGTTTCAAGAGGCCAGGTTTCGCTAAGGGTGAGTGCACTGCATGAGGAGGAGGAAGGCTTGGAATCACTTCACTTCCTCTAAGAGGCACATTAGCAGACTGGAGGCTTACATTAGCTCAGGGATTTGAACAAATAACTAAATAAAATACAGAGAGAAGCCAAGCTATTAAATTAGATCCACTGAATCGTCTTGCATCTCACTTAGTAAAACAGATAATTGCATTTATTTATTAAGCATAGCATGGTCAGGAAGCCAAACTAAGAGGTCATTCATGAATATTTTACCTGCAGTGTTTACATGAAAGCCCACATCTCAGGCTGCTAGGTTGTCCAGATGAGCAGACAGAAAAAAGCAGCTAAAAGTGAGGAAGGAGTGCCTTTGTGATCCTTACCACTACTCCAGTCTCCTTACCATGAGGCATTACTCTGAGTGACTGAATATATGGTTTCATGCATGGGGGCCAGTGTGTGGGAACCTGCAGAGATGACTTCTTTCTCTCTCTTTTTTTTTTTTTTTTTAATCTCTCTCGTCTCCTCCTTTCTTTCCATGCCACTCTGGAGGTGGGTCAGCTAGCTAACGATCCGCTGGGCCAGTTAACCTCCCCAGAGGGGTTCAAACTCAGTTCAGGCCTGTGGCTCACACGAAAAATGGAGGAAAAAAAGACCTGGACTGGGCAGACAGGACCTGGAGCAGTGCACTATATTACTACAATATTGCTCAAGTTGCTAACCTCTGGTAGATTAAATCTACTAGTAGCAAAAACACTGCACAAAGACAGGGTCCTCCACCAAAGGACAGTTATGAAGAAGTGTCTTGAGTGTTTTAATCACAGACACTACTGACTGTTTTAGTACTGTACTGCAGCAGGTGTGCCTATCGTCAAAGCAGTCCATTTCGATTTTTCAAACCCTTAACGATGAAAGCGTTCAGAGTGTGAGCTATAAAAGCAGCTTTAGCAAATGTGACATCTTTACTGATGCCCACTTATCCGGCACCATTCTTCTCTTTGCTGAGAAGCCGTGCTGCCTTTGTTGTTAATAGCAACACATTTCAGGCATTTTCTGTCAAACACAATAAATATATCAAAAACTGGCATTCCCTCCTCAATGAATTCATTAATAAATCTGGACCGTCATTGACAGGATGATGCCAACGCACCATTTATAAGGGCTTTGTGCAATCTGATATTTATTCATCTATCCATTCATCCTACTTGCACTGTTATTTATTTATTTACGCAGAATAATTACTTTAAAGTGGCCTGGCAGCACAATTTGTAAGCAATTTATTATTTACAGGCTGTAATAAAACATTTGCATTAAGGCCTAGCCATTCTATCAGTACTTGCGTTTGTAGAGGAAGGGATGGGACGGGCAGCATGACAGCCTCTCTGTGTTTGTGCTTACGGAGCAGTAATAAAACTCATGTATTAAATGCAGACTAAACATGAAACACTGGACTTAGGCTGAACAGTTTATTAAAAACCATTGCCGTGGTACTGGCACTATTTTCTGGAGGTTTACTTTTGTGAGTCTTTAATTTGTACTACACACCATAGAATTTTTGCTGTTGCATTCAGGTTAAGAAGCATACAGTTCTCCTTCTCATTTTCAGCAAAAAAATACAGACTAGGTTTATTTGTCCCACGGCCAGCATGCTCCACGCCCAAGCAGTCGCGTCTGGAAGACAAGAATGGCTGGCCCTTATAAATCACCAAATGAGAGCAGTGATAGTGTGCAAGGTGTTTGTGTGAGATAGGGTTTTGTGGTGGGGGAGCTGGAGTGTGAACAAGGTGGTGGGGTGGAGGGGGATCGTTTGGAGTCATGACTCCACTGTCCCTGGCCACCTGTGGTGGGGAGAGGCCACTGTGTTGGCAGGTGGTGGGCCACTTGTGGCAGGTGAGGAAACAGCCACATCCAGCTGGTACCTAAGACACAGCAGGGCCCTCAGTGAGAGGACTGACGAGTGGTCATGGTGGTGAGTGTGAGGGGTGAGAGGTTGGGGCCAAAGGTGTATGTGTGGTGGGTCTTAATCCCATAGCATGCACCTGCGTCCCCCAGGAATAAGAACAGTTAAAATTTTTTGAGAAGTTTTAAACAGCAGAATTACTAATAGTGACTGTCCAGGGTATATCCTGCCCCCTGCCCCCAAGTGCGGGATAAAGGGGTAGAAAATGGACTATTGTTCTCAAAATTCTCCAAATCGGAATTGCCTGCTTGGAAATCTTGCTGTCAGTCAGGGTGTCCAGGAAGGATTTGGATGGCTAGACAACAGGGAATATAAATTGGTTTCAATGTTGTCAGAACCTACACTACCCAAACCACATCACCAGATTGCCAAACGCTTAGGTACCATATATTCTCGCAAAACCAAAAAAAAAAAAATGCTTTGAATGAAAAATATTTTTTGTGGTGTTTATTGCTGAATTTTAAAAGTCAAATGAATCTAAAGTATCAGCAGCTTGAGATGTGCTTGAGTTGCAGTTGGTCTTCTCTTTCTCCTCCAGCATTCTTGAAGGCAGTTTTAAAGTGCCATGGCTTGAATGGTGCACCTGAGAGCATGTGTTACTCTACATTTGTGTAACATGCAAATGTCATTTATTGTCCATTAGATCAGGATAAACACATGTTGCTACTGCGAGCACATATAATATTTATGTATTTGGATTTCAGCATACCTATTAGCTGGCTGAACGAGGCTAACTTATTCTGGCAAGCTTTACACCTACATTTAAAAATAAAATAATAAAAAATAAAATATTCTATGTCTTTTGATAAAAAAGGGTTATCAAAATATAGTGTTAATGATAAAGAAGGAGGAGAACAAGTCAACTAAATTAAACAGGAACATTAGATGAACATGTGCATTAGATGCCTCAGCACACAGGGTCGCAAATAAAGTAAAGTGGCCCCTTATAGTCACGCATGAACACACCACAGCACATAATGTGAACAATGTGAAATTCTTTCTCTGTATTTAACCCATTCACCAACTGAAGCAGCGGGCAGCCAGGAACACACTCAGGAAGCAATGTGTGGGGACGGTAAATCCGTGTATGATTCGTTCATTCATTTTTACATTCAAAACCGAAAACCAAAAAACAAGGATTTTTTTCAGTATTGGTTTCAAAAACCAAAAGCAAAAAACGAATAACGAGCCGTTTTCCGATTTTCCATTTTGCTTGATTTCCCCAAGTCCAAAATGGAAAAAACGGAAAACGAGCGTTTATTTTCCATTTTGGGTTTTCATTGAGTTTCATAAACTGCAGGGGGTAGGAGAGAGGAGCTGTTTCATCGCCCACCTGTTTTGGAGGTATACATTTTCTGAGGGAAAAGACTAATTGTCGCCCTCTCTGTTTTGATTGGCAGCATGGTGGTCTTGTGGCCAAACATGTGAAAACAAAGTTCTGCCGTGACAATCCGTGTATGATTCGTTCATTCGTTTTTCCATTCAAAACCAAATATCCGAAAACCAAAAAACAAGGCTTTTTTTCAATATTGGTTTCAAAAACCAAAATCAAAAAACGAAAAACGAGCCGTTTTACGAAAAATATTCTGAGGGAAAAGACACAGGGGTAGGAATGGGAACCGATAAGAAATTGATGTCGATGCCATTATCGATTCCTAAAGTGTTACAGAATGAGCCTGTTGCCTTAAGAAACTTTGCATTCTGGGTAATTGAGTCTCTAGGAAGGCTGGGAAATGAAGTGTTTCAGTGTGTGGTAGCGCGGGGAGTGTTTGGAGTATTACATGGCCGCTCTGTTTGTGAGTGACTCTCGTCACTCTAATGTTCTTTTTGGAGAAAGTAAGTAAATGCTCCCATTCCAAGGGAGGCTCTGCACCCCATAATTGTTTCATTTTTGGACCCACTCTGTGGCCGAGAGTAATGAGCCAAAGCCGCTAAAGCCGAGGCTGAGAAGGCAACAACAGTATAAAACAAATGGTTTTTTTTAAACTGATCACAATACCAATTAAAACCCAACATCCCAATATTTTAAGCAGTATAACACTCCTGCGTCTTTTCCCAGTTTCTCCTCCCTCCTACACGCAGCAGCTTATGAAACCCAAAGGAAATCCAAATTGTAATATAAGCGCTCGTTTTCCGTTTTTGGACTTGAGCGCAAAATGGGAAATGGAAAACGGCACGTTATTAATTTTTTGATTGTTTTTTGAAACCAATATTGAAAACCCTCATTTTTTGGTTTTGAATGAAAAAACGAATGAACGAATCATACACGGATTATGGTACCTTGCTCAAGGGTACCTTGGTGATTGCAGGGCCAACACTAGGCCACAGGGCCTAACCAAGCCCACTTGCTCCTCCTTCTGTTAAATGGTGACAGTCCATGTGGTCTCTTCTTTACATGGACAACAGCAGAAAGTTTTTTAACCTAAAATTTTATATGCACTTTGAGTGAGTTCTATATGCACTTTCGAATTTTATAATGTATATTAATATATTAAGATGTTACGATTAGTATGTTTGTATGTGTGTATGTATGTGTGTGTGTATGTGTGTGTGTGTGTGTGTGTATGTATGTATGTATGTATGTATGTGTGTATATATATATATATATAGTTATAACCACTGTACTATATACTTTCTTTCCCAACCCTGGTCCTGGAGGCTCCATGGTATTCATGTTTTTGTGTTTTCCATGTTTAGAATACACTTGATCTTAATTAATTAATTAATTAATTAATTAATTAATATTTCCTGGGCGGATGCATGAAGTGATAATTCCAAACTTTTGAACAGTGTTATATAATTTCTCCTCATCTAAGCTGAAGTACCTGTTCTCAAAGAGAGCTGTTGTGAATAGTGAGAGGGTGTGTGTGCTGCCAGGCTTCACGGCACTTCTAAGAGCACATGGCATGCTTCTGCCTTAACCCAGACCAGAAGGACCCACAAAGCTCATCATGTTGAAAATAATTAATAACACATTTAATAAATAGCTCCTGAGCCACTGATGTACTCTCACCATCTGTTACTGTATAATGTTCCCCTTTTAATAAATGGGATACAGCCATTAGATGGCTATGGAGATGACATAATAATGCATGGCATCATTCAGATGCGATTTTTCTCCTCAAATTCCAATCTGGTGCCCTGTTCTTATGCTTCATTCTTTTCAATCATCTCTTGGTGACTGATTAATCTGGCACATTTTAGGTAAGGACTTCAGCCATAACCTTGTTAATCAAATGATCACAATTAGTAGTAAAAAACTGCCTCAGGCCCACACCTAATGTGTTGCTTTGTGGCATTTGGCCAAGCAAGGCTGATAGCACTGATCCAGGATATGAGAAAATCATGTCTTACAGTCTGCTAGTGCAGACTATAAGATGTGCTACTATAGTAAATGTGCGATAAGCATGCCTGTGAGACAGCTTTTAGAGGATGAAGTTGTGCACTGAATCAGTTCAATACTGCAAGATGTCAGTATTGAGGGCCTTTTTTAGCCACCCAATTGCATTTCAGCCCAGCTACAAGTGCACTTTGTCTGCTCTGTGAAATCGCTGCTTGATCTTACTCAAGTTGTCTAATACATTCATGTTGATTTGAAGGCTAGAATAAATTTCAAGGGCACTTTAAAAGGCCAAGATATAATTAAAAAAAAAAGCAGGTAAATATTGTTTGGTTGATGTTATGCTCTTTTTTTTTTTTGTTCTTTTTCCCATACACTGCCTTGTGCATCTGGTATCAAAAGGTATTCCCAGGGTTTAAAAACTAGATTGCTATGCCCTTTTAAAAAGTATGCTAATTTTTGTGGACACACTGCAGTGTTTACAATGCAGGTAGATGGATGAACAGCGTCAAAGCTATTTCCACTCTACTGGAAGTGCCTTGGTCTTCAGTGCTGGGAGACCATAGCTGCCAATCTAACATGCATTCTGGCTGGGGAGGCGGAATGGAATACTAAGAGACAGAGAGATGAGACAGGTGGGCTGGGCAGGATGAACTAGGTATGCCAGTCAGAAAATCATTTTATTGCTTTATGGTTGGCACTTCCATTTCTCCCGGCATACACGCTTACCCATTGACAAAAACAGCCAAACACTGGCTCTCATCCAGCCACGGGTGCTGCACCCTCAGGACACAGCGGAAACGGCAACCAGAGAGGTCATGAGGTGAATGCTTTATATTCTTGTTGAAAGCCCATGTATGTGCAGCCAGACTCAAATATCACATTAGGAAATGTCAATCAGTTCATCAGTGGGTTTGTTCCTCCTCTGAGCTTTGCATCAATGGTAACAGCAGAAAATATAAAAGGTCTAACTCCATGAGCACAGCATCACAGGGGCAATCAGTCACTTTGTGTTACATCACAGATGGCAGGTCAAGGAGAATGGATCCCTGGTTCTCCTCTGACTGTGCAAGGAAACACACACACACACA
>JBBJLS010000023.1:12070308-12084531 GCA_037577275.1 Bryconaethiops microstoma
CACACACACACACACACACACATTATAAATAAATATATATATATATATATATATATATATATATATAATGTGTGTGTATATGTGTATGTGTGTATGTGTATATATATATATATATATATATATGTGTATATATACATGTATATGTATGTATATATATATATGTATGTATGTATGTATGTATGTATGTATGTCTTCAAAGGTCTTGTCTTCAAAAGTGTAGCTGATTTAGTGGAAAAGCAGTTATGGTCTTGTACTGCGATTTGGAGATATGAAATACTGCATATTGGAATTCCACTGTGGTCTCCTCTATGTACAGTGCATCAGCTGATGAGCTTTCAGTAAGCCACTGTTCAGTGCCAAAATGTTCTGGATGCATTTGTACCATCATTTGGGATGTCACTTTGTTCCCCAGCTGACCACATTCAGGGATTCAATGAATAATCCACATGTGTAATGTCTTGTATTGTCACACGCACCAGTCACGTGACATCAACCAGGTACCGGAAGTGACTCCCATCTCTGAGTATATAAACAGGAAGCAGGTACCTGTCTGCTCTCAGACATTTGGTTCTCATTCCAGCTTATCCTCAGCCCATGACTACTGGTACTGTAAGTACTCTGGTTCCTTGGAACCCTTTATATACTCGCTGTGTGCGTGTGAGAATGTTGATTCCTGGTGGGAATCTTTATTCCTTGCAGGAGCGTTTGCGTGGTTTACCAGCTGTTTCGTGTGTGTCTGCGACTGGGCTCTTCTGCTGCGCTATACTCGGCTTGCAGTTCAGTTCGTTCCTTGTCTCCTCCGTGACAGAATGTCTGTATCTCCTGTGAGCCCAGCAGACTGCGCTGCTCATGTGGACACGGTAAACCGGCAGGCGGTCGAGATTATGAACCTTAAGCAGGAGACAGCGTGTCTGCGCATGCAGCTCGCTGCCCTGCAAAAGGCTCAAGACCTGGCAGCCATCATCCCAGGTGGCAGTCCAAACCCCTCCTCCTCCTCAAAGTATTCTCCAAAATGTTATTGCCAGAGAAGTGGAATGAAACTGATGGGAAGTGTGATGTGCTCCTTACTAAACTTTCCCTTATCTTTGAGTTCCAGCCCAGCCATTACCCTCCTGACCACAGCCGCATCGCACTTCTCATCTCCCTTCTCACCAGGAAGACAGTGGAATGGGCTACGGCGGTCCTGAGGTCCAACTGTGACGCCGCCTTCTCCTACCCTGAATTCACCTCTCAGCTCAGGGCTGCCTTCCAACAACCCTGAGAGAGAGGTGGAGGTCGATTCATAATTATATCACCTGCGGCAGGGTGATCGCCCCACAAGCAAGTTTACAGCTGAGTTCTGCATACTCGCGGTGCAAACCACCTGGAGCAACGCCGCACTGCGAACCGCCTACTATGAGGGGTTGGCTCCCCACCTAAAAGACAAGCTGGCCGTGTGAGAGCTCCCCCGTAACCTTGAAGGGCATGATCCAACTTGCCCTAGGGTGGAACTGCACATCTGCTCACGCCCTAAGACCAACTCTCGTGTCCCACCACCAGCGACACCCCGGACCAAGTCTTCACTAGAACCATTTCCCTCATCCACCTGATCTCCACCTTCCTCAGAGGCCCACTCCTCTGGAGCTGAGGAACCCATGCAAATAGGGCGCACCTCCCTGACTGCGTCGGAGAGAGAGTGATGCGATTGCAAGGTCCTTTGTGCTCATTGCACCGCCCCCGATCACCATCGAGCTGTCTGTCCTCTCCATCCAGCACAAAGTTCTGCAGTGGGGCCTGACCTGTCATGAGCTTTGCCTCCAGGCAAAGGCTAAGACATGCTTGGGGGAGTCCGATGCCCCCAACATCGACCTGAAGACCATTCCCATCCCGTACTATGACCTGGCTGGGGTATTCAGTAAGCAGCAGGCCATCCAACTGCCTCCTCAATACCCTTACGACCTGGCCATCATCCTCCAGCCTGGCATGGTACCACCCCATGGCTGTCTGTTCTCCCTCTCTGCAAGCAAAAGGCCATAGAGGAGTACATAGGTGAAGAACTTCGCCAGGGGACCATCAGGCCATCATCGTCCCCCACCATGGGGTTCTTCTTTGTGACCTTAAAGGAGCACACCCAACATGTCAGGGCAGTCCTCAAGAGGTTTCTGGCCCACCAGTTGTTCTGTAAGTTGGAGAAATGCATGTTCCACCAGCGTACCACCAAATTTCTTGGTTTTGTGATCTCCCAAGGTGTGGCCATGGATCTCCAGAAGCTGGAGGCTGTGCGTGATTTGGCCCTACCCAAGATGCTCAAACAGCTGCAATGTTTTCTGCCGTTCGCCAACTTCTATTGGCGATTCATCCGGGGTTTCACCTCTTACTGCCCTCACTCTCCTCCAACCGGCCTTCTGGTGGCCCGGTATGGCTTCTGACACCAAGACTTTAAACCAGGCGTGCATGGCGTGCGCCAGGGCCAAGTTCGCCAACCAACCTTCACCAGGCGACCAACAAACTGTACCTGTTCCTCGCTGTCCATGGTCGCACATCACGCTGGGCTTTGTCACCGGTCTGCCAGACTCCAATGGGAAAGACACCATTCTCACCATTGTCAACCATTTCTCCAAGGCCATGCACCTGGTGGCTCTGACCGGACTCACTGCTGAACTGGTATTAAAGCAAGTAGTCTGCATGCAAGGGTTCCTCAGGGACATCATCTCGGACAGAGGACCCCAGTTCACCGCCAAGTTCTGGAAGGCCTTCTGGCATCTGATCAATGTCACCACAAGCCTCTCTTCAGGATACCACCCCAGACTAATGGTCAGATGGAGCGGATCAACTAGCTTCCTCACATATTTCGTGGCAGATCATCAGCACTCCTGGGCCCGCTACCTCATTTGGTCAGAACTCTCCCATAACCTCCTCACCCCCTTGGCCACTGGACTCATTTGAGGTGTGCAATGGTTTCCAACCTCCAGTGTTTGAACACCAAGAGCTGGAGCTTGATGTACCGTCAGCCCAACTGGTGGCTCTGGACGCAAGCTCGCAATGCCATCCAGTGGGCCAGTGCATGCTATACCCAACAACTTCACCATTGGCACTCTCCGGGATGGTTATTCCACTCTGGTGACAGGGTTTAGCTGTCCACCCACAACATTCACCTTCACACTAAATCAAAGAAGCTCTCACCCCGGTTCATCGGCCCGTACGAAAAACCTTGACTCGTGACACCATGGCCGTGGCACCCAGTATCCTGTCGACTGGGAAGGCTACAGTCCAGTGGAACGGTTGTGGATCCCCGGTCGGTTCATCCTGGACCCTGCCCTCATCCAGGCTTACTGTCATTGGGTGTCCTCCCTGCCGGGTCCGCCTGGTGAGTACTGTGGGTACTGTCACATGCACCAGTCACATGATGTCAATCAGGTACCGGAAGTGACTCCCATCTCAGAGTATATAAACAGGAAGCAGGTACCTCTCTGCACTCAGACATTTGGGTTTCATGCCAGTTTATCCTCAGCCCATATCTACTGGTACTGTAAGTTCTCTGGTTCCTTGGAACCCTTTATATACTGTCTGTGTGTGTGAGAATGTTGATTGCTGGTGGGAATCTTTACTCCTTGCTGGAGTGTTCTCAGAGCAAATCACATGGTTTACCAGCTCTTTTGTGTGTGTCTGTGACTGGGCTCTTCCTCTACGCTATTTTCGGCAAGCAGTTCAGTTCATTAATTGTCTCCTCTGTGACATGTATAAACATCAGGGCCCAGGTATGAACAGCCCTTCATTTTTTTAATTTTGACAAATATAAGGGAATAATACCCCATAGCACCTGACATGTCCAATATATGCAAAAGTGTTGATGAATAATTCTACACTTGCATTCTGCATCTCAATCAGGTCTCCTACACCATCACAAATAGATTTGATCTCACAATTTACATAAGGTCAGGACCACAGCTGATGATCTGACCAGGAACCATAGCAAACAGGCTTGATTGACAGCAGTTCCTTGTTGAGTTCACTACCTTGCACCACAAAGACTTGTAATCAAATGACCTCTCACCTATTTTTTCTTTTGATGTTTTTCAGTAATGAGGATACATTTTAATAGTCAAGAGGAGGCTTTTGAAGCAATAGTTTATTATTCACCCTCCGCAGCAAGACAAAATATGCTGGGATTTTCTCTCTGCCTACAGAAAGCCTCGGATGGTTTGTCGTTGTAGTGGTGTAACAAAAGCAGGGTATATGACTGCCATAAATAAAGGTTGACTAGTCAAAACTTGGATTGCACCCTTCCTGGACAAAAGGGTCTTGCTGGACTGAAGAGGCTGGATCCAAGACAGAGCTCCTTTGTGACCACAGCCAAGTCTGGAGCAGCAGATAGTGTTGCAGCTAGTGGCCTCCTCTGTTGCTGAGCAGAAGAGCTGAGGGGGGAAAGGATTTGTCAGCAGAAGTGTATTCGGAAAGAGGCTAAGGGCTTTTATAGGGCTGTCTGAGTGGGGTGTCAGTGGGCATGGTGGTGGTCATGAATGCCGCAGGGATGCGAAGCCTGAAGCAGTTAAAGAGCCCATATTGTGGAAATTCAAGATTTATTTATTTATTTATTTATTTGGATGTTTGTTTTTATTTGATTTTCAAAAATCACTTATTTTGAAGTCATATTTGGAAACCAAACTACAGTCCTATTATTTGCACACATGAATTGTAAGTACAGAATTAATATTTTCAGAAATAAATACACTTGAATCAATTTGGTATAATCAGAATATTTAATAAAATATCAATGGTTACTGACCAAATAAAACAAACAAAACAAACTCAAGTAATAGTAAAATGATCCAAACACAAAATGTCCCCCAGGCATAATTATTGGCAACTTTCATTGTAAACTTTGGGCAACAATGACAGCCACTAAACAACTCTTGTAACCATCTAGAAGATTCTCGCAACCATTTGCTGGTCGTTTCTGCCACTCTTTCACTGCTAGGCATTCAAGGCCTTTTTTCAACAGCAAATTTCACCTCTCGCCAAAAGTTTCAAATGGGATTTAGGTCAGGACTTATTGCTGGTCAGTTGAAAACAGTCCATCTTTTCCCTTTTAACCATTCTTCTGTGCTGCTTGAAGTTTCCTGCTGAACGACTCAAATCGAGTTTTCTGACACACTGGGTAACATATTTCACTCAATACATTTCTTTGATATATTCAATGCCTCCACTACCAAAGTTAAAGCAGCCCCACAGAATGATAGAACTTCCACTATGCTTTACTGTAGAGTGTTCTTTTCTTCATAGGCTTTGTTATTTTTTTTGCTTAAAAACAAACTTGTACACTGCAATCCCAAAAAGCTCTACTTTGGTTCCATTGGTACATTAAACTTCATCCCATAAAGACTGTGGCCTACCTATGAATGTTTTTGTAAAAATGGATCTTGTCTATTATCACCTTTCAGTCAGTTGTGGTTTCCTCCTTAGCCCATGGAACCCTACTTGGTATAGTGTGTAGCATATGGTATTGCCTGAAACCAGCACTCTAAATTGCTCCTGGTCAGCTTGAAGTTCTTGCATGGTATTTTTTTTCCACAATTCACACCAGCCTTCACAGACTTTTCTCACTGATGTTTTTCTTAGTGGCATGATCTGGAATCAGTTTTATGACTGTGAAACTTCTTTTAACCACAGGCTCACCAACATAAAGTGCTCCACTGAACGCCACAGAAAATCCTTCTTTCCCACCACCATCGTACTCTACAACCCCTGCCTCTGTTACACATCCTCACAATAATTGGTGCAGTAACCTGATGTAAATTTGTTGTGCAATTTCTCATTGGGTTTAAATCTTTATCATTATGTACAAAATCTTATAATGTCCAATAGTCTTACCGTGTACAATATCATGTACAGCTTTCTTATTGGGCGCTAAATCATTTCATGATGTGCAATATCTTATTGTTATCATAATGTGCAATAATCTTGTCATGTTAATATCACTACTTATATGAATATCACTACTTATTTATATACTACTGATCTGTACTATGTGCAACCATTTGTGTCACTAGTAATTTACTTAAATGTAAGTCACTCATTGTCACATTCATGCCACTTCTGCCACACCCCCAGCGGTTAAGCTCACTGGAGTTCTGAGCTGGGGATTCCCTGGCACACTCCCCTCTGTCTACATCATTGTATGTCCTGGTATGTGAGGTATTCTCCACAGTGATTATTTGTTTAGATGTCCTGTCTGGTTTGTTAAATCAGTGATTAGGGTGATGGTGGTGGTGGCCTAGTGGGTACGATACTCTGGACCAAGAGGTCATGGATTTGAATCCTACCTTAAGTAGACCACCACTGGGTTCCTGAACAAGACCCTTAACCCCAAGTTGCGCCAGGGAGACTGTCCCCTCTAGTTAGGGAAGTTGCTTTGGATAAAAAATGACTGCTAAATGCCATAAATGTAAATGATTATTGTTTGTGTTGTGATTGGTCCTTGTTCTTGCTTTAAAAGCCCAGCCAATCCAGAAGTCGGCAGTCACCAGCATGCTCTCCCTCGTGTCCCGGTCATGTTCCATACATGTCCCGGCTGGATGAGAACTGTGTTCTCTTCTTTAGTAAGCGGTGAAACCCATCTAAGATAGTTTGTCATGTTCCCTAAGAGGCTCTGAAGGCAGAAGAGCCTCTGACCCATGTGCTCCTCATGGCTCCCGGACTGGAGTTACCTAAGCATTGGGACTGTCAGTGGTACGGAGGCCCTTTTTGACACTGAACAGGTCCCTTCATCATGTTTGGTTTTGCCAAGTCCATTGCTCTTAAGAGACTATTTGTCAGCTTTATTCCATTTAAGGTCCGTTTGAGTTCTGTTTAACTCCTGCATCTGTGTCCTCTTTTCCTGAGCTGACATGACAGTTATATATGTATTTGTATATAGCATAGTATATTTTATATTGAGTTATTTTTATTGGATTTTATTGTCCTTATATATTTTATATTTTCCAAAGATTGCTAGGCACCTCTGAGGTACCCTTGAACAAGGTACTGTCCCCACACACTGCTCCCCGGGCTCTGTGTTCCTGGCTGGCTGCTGCTTCACTTGGTGAATGGGTTAAATACACAGGAATAATTTCGTACTGTTCACACTGTGTGCTGTGATGTGTTCACGTGTGACAGAGTGGTCACTTTCACTTTCGCTTTCACATTGTACTTATCTCTGTGTGTCTGTGCAGTTCTGAGATAAGCAATTTCCTCCAAGATCAATAAAGTTTTCTGATTCAAATTCAAAAAAGAAACTGAAAATAATCAGCAATAATCAGATTTTAACATAGTGAAATCATCATGCACAAAAGGGTGGCAATAATTTTTTATACAGTAAACCCATTCGCAGAATTTTTCTTAGAACAGAACTAATAACTGTTCGCGGAAAACCCCGCAAATTCGCAGAAACCGCAGCTACGTTACGCCTTTTGTTTTGCTTTTTTGTGACAATATATAATTTTCCATGCATTTTAGTGCTAATTGTTAAGAAAAATATAATTTACTAATTTTGTAACATAAATATTACCATTAAGTCAATGACATTTTCACATAAAATGTAAGTGTATAAGTGTAAATTTTTTGATACTGTTGAGAGAACACAAAGAAAGCGCATCTTGGGATGGTGAAAAACCCCATGCTCAGAGGCAATTCTGAAAATGTTATTCATTTCTCCTTGCTGCTGATTGGCTGCTGCCCTGTGACGCATCTCTGGCAGCTGCAGTCCAGAATTTCCCCCGTAGAGCGTCACAAGTGTTCTCGTGTTTTTCATTTTGTTCTTCTTAAAGCTCTGTATTTTTATTAGTGTAAATTAAATTAATTTATTACTGTATTTACCTGCTTACTGCTAAACTGTACAGTATGAATACGGGTTTACCTTTAGATTTTATTTAAGGGTAATGTATTAAGTTGAGTTTAAAATTAAATTAAAGTGGGAGCATATTTGGGTCATATTTAGGGTTTACATTATAAAAATAGGCATTTTCAGGCATTTTTACTACATCACAAGTTCGAGGTTTTTCACTATTCGTGAGTGCTCTTGGAACATAGCTCCTGTGAATGTCGGGGGTTTACTGTATATTGTGTTTTTTTATTTCACTATGTATTTATTTTCACTGTTGTTGTTTGTTAACTTTGGACCTTTTATTAAATATTTTAATGAAAAAGCATAGTTCAGCCATCATCAAGTCCTGCCCCTTAATGCTGAAGTTATGGGAAGTGTTTACTTTTTATTATCACTTTGAAAGATATACAATACAGAGCAGTCAATAAGAACAGAGGTCATTCATAAAGTGACAAAAATCCTTTTTTTAAAAAAAAGAGAGGTTGGAAAAATGGTCCTGTGGAAATGAATTTTGTTTTTGCACACAAACTCACACAAGTGTACAAACAAAAATATAATAAAATATGGGCCTTTTAATGTCTTCTGGCAGGTCCTGTTCATTGACTGTTTATTTGGCATATCCTCTTGATAGACATTGGTAAGGGAAAGAATGAGCTTGTTAAATGGGGCGAAAGCTATTGCCTTCATTGGTGGCATACTTTATACAGCTCTTTAAAAATGTATGTTTCTGACAGGCATTAACAACACACTTATAATGAATCAACAGAGCACTGTCAAGGTACTTTTACAAGGACTCTGAAAGACACCTAACTGTTATGCCATAAAGTCGTTACCTCCTTGAGTTCTCATCAGCACCCCTCTAGAAAGATCTGCTGAATGAATGCCATCCCTTATGCTCTGGCTCGATCACACAACCCTGGCCCCTTATAATGAGTTGTAATCAGCCTAATGTCCTTCAGATCTCTCTCTCTCTCTCTCTCTCTCTCTCTCTCTCTCTCTCTCTCTCTCTCTCTCTTTCTTTTACTTGCTCCTTTGGTTGCTTTCTATGGCCTTTGAAAGCAAAGGAGTGTCCTGATTAGCCATGAGTTAGGCTTTGATGGGCACTGGCGACTATAATTATTATGTATTACCTCTCTCTCTAAGATCACGTGAAATTATGCCAAATACAAAACGGTCTCACATGTCATTAACATCTGCTCTCATACAAATTGCTTCTTTTGTGTGGCCATTAGGCAAACTAACAAGGATTCATTTGAATTTACTGTGAATTTGAATTTAGTGAATTTAGTCAAAACTATTGACTATGGACAGTGAACAATGAACAAAGTCAAGCAAACTGAAAAAATGAAGAATTTATAATACTTAAAAACTTAAAAACAATTAACAAATGAAACACTGCTGGATTATTAAAAATGAATATATTATTAACTAATAACATTGACAGTGTAGATTGAAACAATATTAGCTAAACACACATCTATTTAAAAGTATTGTATTTAAAGAATGTATTTAAAGAATGGGCAGGGGGAGTATCCTAAAATAGTGAGACACTACATGTGGATAGCTTTTTTGTTTGTTTGTTTTAGATATCATAATAAATCATTGTAAGTTGATGACTGACTTCTTAAAACATTTTTTAAAAATAGAATGTCTGTAATAAAAAATGCATTTATATATACAATAAAAGAAAATCCACTTAAACATGAATAAACTTGCTATTCTATAAGCTAAATCTGATTTTAGTCTAAAAAACACATAATGAAATGTCTTGTTTTATTTTTATTGTATAAATGTAGATTTTATAAATATAGATTTTTTTTGGTGCTTAATGGAATAAAAAGATTTTAAAGAAAAAAAGTTTTAAGAATGGGCCTCATAACAGATTTTCTGTGATATGACATGACTGTTCCAAGTGTGAGTGGAGCTAAACCTTCATTAAATTAGTTGCTTTTTAAAGTATCGGAAAAATGGGATTCCATTGTATTTTCAATCTCAGTGCTTAATAGATCACAAAAAATTATTTCTGTTCTTCCTTCTGGACATGTAACATTTCATATTTATACAGCTTCTGACTCATTTTAATGACCTGTAAATAACCCAGTGCTAGCATCATATAACATCCATTTTATACCTGCACCTGCAACATTTGTCTTCTATTAATGAAATGAGTCAATAAAAACCTCTGGACAATAGTGTATCCAACTGTATACACGATCATTATTTTCAGATGTGTAACATTACATTAAAACAACCTTGCCAAAAGTACATCAACTGAAAGACAAAAGGTTGACAAGATGTTATTTCATTAACACTGACATACACACTTCAATAATTCAGTTTAATTATGTTTTTAGCATTCACATATTGGCTTTATCCATAGGAAACAAAGTATTTACATGATGTAAAGGGCATCTGATAACTAAAAGCTTTTGCTTTTGAATCTGTGTTCTGTGAAAAGGAAGCTGTACCTTTTCTTGCACCTTGTGTTCCTGCTGCTTTGGCAAGAACTGTACTTATTTGCATGCAAGCAATGTTGTCACAAACAAGTGTGTATCCAGGGGAGAGCAAGCTAAGAATGATGTGTGTAACAGCAAATTGATCCCATCTGAAAAGGCTCAGAGAACTTCAGCAGAGATCAAAGCTGACGCTAAGATGCTCAGATCAGTGGCTGCAAATGGAGGGGTGAAGAGGGAAGAAGAAAGAAGAAGCAAAGAGAGAGAGACAGAAAGAAAGAGAGAGAAAGAGAGGAACAGGGAGTATCTCATCTTGTCTAATTACACATTTCAGACAGCTCATGACCAATTACGTACCCCCTCCACCCCCCAGTAGCATCTGCCCTTCGTGTGACCGCAGTGCCGGCGTCTGGTAAACAGGATGCTGCTGAGATCACTCACTCATTCACTCGCCTTTAGACAGAACGCACAGGGCACACAGGGAGGACATTATGGTTTTTGGAAGCCCAAGCTCGATTTGTAGTCTTCTTCTTCTTCTTCTTCTTCTTCTTCTTCTTCTTTTTAAATTTACTGCATTACCTGTACTAGGGCCTTTTTTTTATTATTTAGTTGTATTTCCATTAAGTACCCTGGCAGTTAAAAAGAATTGCTCACATGACCACATATCATTTTGTTTAGTTCTTAAAGGAGCAAAACATTTGACAGCTACTACCATAAGACAATGCAGTTCTTTAAATTATAATGTAAAACCCAGCAAAATGTTGTGGGGGTCACACTGGAAAATGGTGTGGAGTAAAACAACATCATGAATAGTGTGTGTGAGAAACAGTTACTTCAAATCATCTAAAAAACTCAGATAGCAATCCTTTCCTCAAAGCTCTGTCATACTGGGTGCATTTACACTGACTTGACACATAACTGGTTGTATTTTAAGCTATATGTTGATAAACGTATTCTTTTCTTCAGTCTGTTCAAATGAGATTATTGTTACTTCTACTCAAGCATATTTGTGATCTGTTTACATTGAGTTTCTCATTCCTTTTTTGGATTTAATTTTTCAGATTTTTATGTTTTGTGTGTTAGTGTTTTGTGGTTGCCTATGTTAGCATCCCAGATGAAACATTTTAGATCATTTGGATCAAAACCATCCCAGAAGCAAAAGGACATCGTTCAATAACCTTCAGTTTCAATGCTGACAGATTGTGGATGTACTGCCGTTGCTCTGCAGAGAACCTGAGTTCTTGTCATTTAGACATTATTTCACTGAAGTAACATTATTTTTACTTCATCACCTATCTCGTATTATGATTATTAGTAGTAGTTGTATCAGTAGCAATAATAGTAGTAGTAGTAGTAGTAGTGATGGTGATGGTAGCAGTAGTTGTAGTATTAGTAGTAGCAGAAGCAGTAGCAGGAGTAGGATGAGTAGAAGTAGCAGTATTATTATTAGTAGTAGTAATAGTAGTAATAGTGATGGTGATGGTAGTCATAGTAGTGGTAGAAGTAGGAGTGGTAAGATGTATTAAGACATTTATTATAAAATTGTGTATATATATTTATAATATATATATACTAGGCCTCTCCTTGCCTGGGGCCACTTGCACTAGCTAGAGTGCTAATTGAGCCCCCCCTGTTCGGCCAGGACTTTGAGCCAGAGAGTGCATCAGGTGAACGGCACGCCGCTACGCTAGCTCACTTACCCTGATTGCTCCAAGCTATTTGAAAGAGTGCCTGAAGCTAAAACACTCTCTGAGAGTTACCTCATAAAATCCCTGACTTTGTTCACACGCCCTGGGGCAAGAGATGGTGGACGGAGGAGTTAGAAAAGGCCATGAAGGTACCCAATTATTGCTCGCAAAGACATATAAAGACATATATTTAGATATTTTAACTTGCACAGAACAACTTTCAAAACTGGATCAGGTTTCTGTAAAGAAATACATGAGCTTAATAACATAACTGTACAGTCTGTTTTTTATTGGACAAAAAAGATTTTCTGTTAAAGCTTATCATGCTTTGGTGCACTTATTATTTTTTTAACAAAACAGAACATCACCATATGGAGGCAAGAGGAGTAAATAAAGAGAGAGGGGGAAGTTTTAAGCCGCACAGGTACACATGGTGCAAAAGGGCCAAAGTCCCTTTACAATATTTCTTGATGGGCCCTCTAAAATCTCTTTTGGTCTCCCATATAGATACTGACATATTGCCCACAAAAAGGTTCTGTTTTACATACTTTACTAGTCAGCATCATCTGCATTAAACACACAGCCTTGATTTCAAAGTTTTTCCCTCTTATTCATATCATCTATGGTAATTAGTATTTATCATTCTAAAATCATGAATGTGTTGAATATAAACATTCGGGTTTGTGTTGAGCAATAGCTAGTAAACGAGCAAATTAATCATTTTATCTTTGTGTAAGTATTATTACTATTGTTATTATTGTTGCTGTTATTATTATTATTGTTGTTGTTGTTACTTATTTGAAAACTAAAATTTTCTTTAAAAATGCTTTGTGAGTCAGATTTAAACCTGCACGCAGCCCTTGTCTTGACCTCTTCCACTCACAGAAAGAAATATGGGCAGCTCTAAAACTTTGGTTCTCTGAGCAGCATCTGAAATATCTCCCATGAATTTAGTCTATTTCCTTCCATGGCATCAGGAGCGAAGCAGGGAGTGGAGATTAGGGCATTAAGGCCCAAGCTTGGCCCATGAGCACTGGCTGGTGTTATAAGTTGAGATAAACTGTGCACGTTTGGATCTGTGGATTGCAGCAGAGTGAATCAGCCAGATGCACAAGGGTGTCTGTCCATCAACGAGTAGACCTTTCCCACATGGCGACAGGCTCTAGTGAACCAGACAATTGCAATGTAGCCAAGTGAGAACAGGGTAAGATGGATTCATGTTCATCTGCAGGAGCTGCTCCGACAAGCGCCACTGCCGAGGCAAACGCTTTGATCTCGGAAGATCTGTAACTGCCGGACAGTTAGACTGGAACTACTTTACATCACAGTCTTCTTCAAATATCAGTACGAGCATGGTCTAGGTGCCAGACCAAGATGCAAATAAACAAATAAAGGTCAGGCAAAAGAGAAAATATTGCTTGAAACTTGTCTATACAAGGTCAGGCAAGAACATACATACAATATATTGTTAGTTAAGTTTGAATGACAGGCATGTGCTGTGACTGATACTGCTTTCAAGGAAATAAACTTTATTTTAATAATAATAATAATAAATAATAATCATCATCATCATCATCATCATCATCATAATATAATAATATCTCTTCATATAAAAGTTTTTTGTTGCTATGTTGTGTACTAGTGTGCTAAAACTGGGCATGTTAGCTCAGCTTTTTATGCTGCAATTATAATGTGCAGGTGATGACTGCCAACTTATCAGTCTCTATAAAATTTTCAGAATTGTCTGTCACAGTATGAAACAAGTAACTTTTATTAGTGGAATCTTCACTGATACGGACAAAAATCTGTGGTACCTTGATATCACACAATATTATCAATTACTGCAGTAAGACCTTGCAAACCCAATCAGTGCAATTAACCCTTTAAATTGCACATTTATTTTAATCACTGTTATTAACCCTTTAAAATACACATTTATCAATTTTAAATTTAAGGCATTGCTTCTACCTGTGAGTTTTCCTCTTGCTAAGCAAAAGTAGTGTCATAACTGACTATTAGCTACATGTACAGTCAGAACACTCTTTGAGGCATTCAATGTATTCAAGCCTCACTGATAAGACCGGTGCTGTGTTTCACTTATGTTTATCAGTGCTGGCATGTTGAAAAAGATCTGAATGATGTGCATGTATTACAGCAGGTATCTGCCCCTTATCCTATTAGAAAGTGACGTACTATTAAATACACCCTTATTATTAATAGGTCTGATGCTGCTTGTGAAAAC
>JBBJLS010000023.1:12088552-12105327 GCA_037577275.1 Bryconaethiops microstoma
TGTACACATAATGAGCATACAAATTAACAATATGATATACAACCTAGATCTATAAATACAGCATATATACCACAAAGTGTACATAATGTGCAATTGCAGAACTGTAGGTGTTTAGCAGTGTGACAGATCAGCTGTTTAGGAGGGTGACGGCGAGGGGCTGGTCCTAGTTGGCTGGCCCTAGTCTGCAGACTTCTATATCATCTGTCAGAGGGCAGCAGGTCAAAAAGTCTGTGTCCAGGGTGTGAGGGATCTGTGATGATTTCTGGTTCTTGAGAGGTACAGGTCCTGGATGGAGGGCAGGGGGGCACTGATTATCGTTTCTGCTGCATGTACAGTCTGCTTCAGTCTGTTCCTGTCCTGTTTAGTAGCTGCTCCATACCAGACTGTAATGACTGGGTGACGTTCATGGTATGGCCGCACATAAACAGTTTTTCTTTGTTACTTTGCACATGGGTATAGACCTTTGTGCCTACTTCTAAGGGTAATATTTATAGACAGTCTCACACCTTTGTTAAATGTACTTATAGAAACACATTATACATAAGCATTTTATTATGCAGCAAACATATAATTGGCTGTGTTGGTGCACAAACTTATTCCTATAAATGTATATGTTGCACGTAAGCATTACTCATTGTTTGCCTGTGATGCTACATCCATCTTGTTTAGGTGGGTCCGGCAGCAAAAATGTGCCACCAGCAACCGGAGGAACATTTATTTGGTTCCTGGGCAATGTAATACCTGTGATAGCTGTGGGGGGAGGTCACAGAAGTGGATCTAACAAAATGAGATTTTTGTGGTCACTTTGCAGGCCTGGAAGTGGGACAACTGATGTGCTTATGTATAAAGAAATACTGTAATGAGGAAGGAATGATTATCTTTGTGTATCAGGGTTTGTTTGTTCGTTATATGTTTTTGGTTAATGTGGGTACCCCTTTATTTCTGTTAGATGGTGCTGTCCACCTCAATATATGTCATCTGGTCCTGTGTAGGCAAGAAGAGTGTGTGCAAAGCCCTGAACATCTTGGAACAGTTCCTGAGGATGCTTTCTGCAGATCTTCAAGTGTGGATGAGGGAGCGAAGTGCAAAGCACAGCCCTGGACCTATGGACAATGGAAAGGTAGCAGAGAGGCAAGGAAACCACATCGATCACCTCCGCCACCTAGGAGGACCATGAGTGAGGGTAAGTTGGTGGGTGATAGGGGTGGTCCGTCCAAACAGAACCCTGGTGTTAAGGCAGTTGGTGCTTTCAGTGTAGACAGCAAGGTCATATAAAACAAAAATGCCCAAATAATCCATCTTGTTCAGCTAACGTCTGCATCGTGCCTAGGGATAAGGTCCCAAAGCAGCATTTATCTCTCCCTTGTTATACCGTGTGAATGGGAGAATGGTAAAAAAGCTCGAGCAGTGATTGATACGGGGAGTATGCAATCATTAGTCTCTTCAGAGTTACTTCCAATACATCTTAGAAATTATGTGATGACTCAACTTTGATGTGTGCATGGGGGAAAAAATGCGGTATCGGTATCATATACAGCTTGGGTCCATGTGAAGGTTTATGAACAGACATATTTATTAGAGGTAGGTGTGGTGGATGGTTTGTCTTACCCAATGATTCTGGGTCAAGACTTTCCAACCCTGTGTGATCTGGTAACTAGGAGGACAGATAGCAACATGGCAGTGACACATGCTTTGGCCGAGCACAGGGAGGAAGAACTGCCACTCTCAGTATTACTTAAGCCCAGCCAAGTAAGCAGAGGAAGTCAAAGAGGCAGCGGAGGAAAGAAAAATTCCTGTTTGCGGTTGAGCATACTGAGGAGGAGTCTTGTACGGAGCTGTTGATGGTCCCCTTAGAAATTCCACGCGATATTGGGTCACTACAACAGCAAGATCCTAACCTTGGTTCAATATATTAGCAGGTAAAAGGGGAGGGATCAAGTGGGTCGACTGATGGTGGGGAGACCGAACACGAGTTCTCTATTGAAAATGGGATGTTGTATAAAGAGAAAGGGACTGAAGGAAAGATTGTGGTTCCTCAGAAGGCAAAAGCAATTGTGCTTGAGTTGGGCCATTCTATCCCATGGGCAGGTCATTTAGGTAGGCAGAAGACCATTGCCCGTCATTTTTTTTGGCTGAATATGAATAGAGAAATTGCAGATTTCTGTAGAACATGTCCAGAGTGTTAGAAAACAGCTAGCAGAGGTCCCCCTAAAGCCCCATTAGAACCACTTCCAGTGGTGGGAGTACCATTTGAGCAGTTAGGAATGGATGTGGTAGGGCCTTTAGAGCGCAGTAAGGCTGGTAACCACTTCATGCTGGTTATCACACATTATGCCATAAGATATCCATGAGATATCCTTGCCCAGTAGAATCTGGAACAGGCCCAACAGCGCCAGAGAACTTACTATGACCAAAGAGCAAAAGCCAGGAGGTCTGATGTGGGTGATAAGGTGTTACTGATGCTTCCTAGTGACACAAGTAAGCTATTGGCCAAATGGCAGTGACCCTTTGAAGTTACCGTAAGCTGGGGCCTACCAGCTATGAGGTTATCAAGCCAGGGCAGATGAGCTCTAAAAAGTGGTGCATATTAATCTTTTAAAAGAGTGGTGCATATTAATCTTTTAAAACAAGGTGTAGCTGTTAACATGATTTGGGGTGTGGAGGAGGAGGAGGAGGCACAGTACCTTTCTTTGCCATCAGTAGATTCCCTGAACCTCAGCCTTTCTCCTGCCCAGCAGGTTGATATTCATGCCCTCTGTAATCCACTTGTTTTCAAAGAAAAACCAGGGTGCACTAGTCTGGTTGAGCACCACATTACCTTGTGTGAAGGGGTTGCTCCCCGACGAATGAGTTACCATATTCCTGAGCGTCTTCTTATAGCACCGAAGGAAGAGGTGGACCAGATGTTGGCTATGGATATAATCGAGCCATCCAGGAGCAAATGGTGCAGCCCAGTGGTGCTGGTCCACAAGAAAGATGGAAGCCTGCAATTCTATGTTGACTTTTGTATGTGAACTCTGTTTCCAAATTTGTCTCTTACCCAACACCAAGAATTGATGACCTTATTGATAGCTTTGGCTCTGCTAAATGGCTAACAACTATTGACTTGGCAAAGGGCTACTGGCAGGTCCCCCTCAGTGAGGCAGCAAAAGAACTAACCACCTTCAGAACCCCATGGGGGCTATTTAATTTCGCTGTGATGCCGTTTGGGATGCATGGGGCCCCAGCAACATATAAAGCAGATTCCACCACCCTTTGTTTTCCGCTATGCTGTCAGCATGGTAGATAAGCAGCAGCTCGTCCACTTATTTTGGAAGGAAGCGGAGGTTCACCAGGTGAATGGAGGGGAGCGCAGTGCAGAATTCCTGCTGACATAGTTTCACTAGCGCACCCGTACACTTCCCTTGTCTGTGTCTCTGCCAAGCCCAAAAGAGTGCCACTGCTCCTCCAACTAAAATTTCCAATCTTCCAGGTTTGTGAAAAAAGAAATAAAGCTACTTTGAGACGACTGCCTGATGTTTAGCAGTTGATCTCTGGAAAAAGTTATGTGGTCTGAGTGAACAAACACAGAAAAAGTGCAAAAACAAAAAGTGCTAGAGCTTGCAGTACTGAGGCAGCCATCCATGGCGGCTTGGGGTTCTACAGCCTTAGCCAAGGCAAACCTAATACTAACTAGTGTTGAGTGTGAGGAAGGACCAGGAACTGAGATGTTTCGAGGGTGGAGAAATGGCCATCTGAACTGGGGCTATGGCTTGAGTAACAGGGGCACCACTGACCTGGTTACCATCCAGGATATTAACTGTGATAGGGTGAGTTAGAGCAAAATATGGACAGAGATAAGACCACAGATTTGGACATGAAGTTTCAAGCTGATCCAGAATCTAGATGGGCAGAAAAAGAGACACAACGATCACAGACAAATGTCAAATAATCTTTTAGGTACCAAAGACTGCGACATAGAGACAAATAATTTCAGTACCCCTGTTATGTGCCTTTTTTTGCTCCAACAGACAGGGCACTGCTGCCTACAATGCCCAGCTCTTCCACAATACAAAATCTCAGGTTTTTCCAGTCTGCGGGGTCTGGTGGGAAGCTTCCAGCTGCATGGGCTCAGGAGCATATTCGCCAGTGAGGGCCCTGGGGCACTGTTGAGTGTACCAGGAGGTCAGGTGGAGGTTTTATTGGCTTGTGGCCAGCCAAATGTCACCATCTAAATTGAGGCCAGCATCTTAGCAGCTCTAATCTTTAATTCTAGACAAAACCACGACAAGCCACCATGAGTGCCTCCTAGGGTATTGGCATGCAAAACACAGCCATGACACTTAAAAGGTAAACCAACATCCCTAATTTAGTCATTATTTGTGTTTGTTTTCCTCAGGGTTAAGGGAATATCCGATTCACTGACTTTTATAAATACTCAAACTCAAATTAGTCACAATAAGCATCCCTAATAAGTATGCACTGTAACATTGTTAAGAACATTATTAATCATCACAACAAATTATTACCTTGTGGGGTATACCTTGTATATCAGAAATCTGTCAACTGCAATTATGCAGCCCTGGCTTCAACTGCTATTGCCTTCCAGCTGTACTGATTTTATTATTTTGCATCCCACTGCAACAAATTTCTATGTAGTTCATTGTAAAATGTGCATAAAACCATAACTGACCATAAGTAGTCCAGCAAGTCTTCTTTTATCACTACTTCTGGAAGCCTTGCATGGATTGAAATGAACTAACAGATAACACTGTCGTACAACTATGTAAGCAAGCCTGCTTTGGATTATGTTGGATTAAACTGATGTGATTACAAACAGAATTTTACATTTTATCTAAGGCCCCCTGTGTGGTTAGTAAGTGCCAGTGTGCCTGCACTAGGTCCCACTGTGGAGAAACGCAAAGCTCAATCATAGCTGTAACCACATCTTCCTGATGATGCGCCCTGTTCTGCCATGGCAGACCTTTGAGTTTCAGAGTGAGAGAACATATTCCACTTCTTTTGATGACTGAGCTGACCAGCTCTGACAACCCTAAATCAAACATGAAAAAACTTCCCTCCACAGCGAGGTAGGTCCTGCCCCTTAAAGGTCTGGCTTGAGTTTTTAAATTTATAAGAGCAGCAGAGTGTGCACTTTGGATTCAGATTCCTGACTACTGCACAGTTCTTACAGAAGGTTCCGCTTTTGCTGCATGGCAGAGCTTATTAGTGACACTGGGTTGGTGCAGTGCCCAGTGCTTCAACCCTTCCCCTCAGCATTTAAGTGAAGCCCATGTGATTCAACATCAGCAACTCATCATAGCTGAAGTGCTAAGTCATAAACAGAAGCAGGCGAATTAAGAATGCCACTGCCAAAATAATTGTGCATGGAATTGATAGAGAGAGAAATTGAAAGAGAGAGACACAGGCAGTGGGGGGACTGAGCCTGAGATGAAAGCAAGGAGGTGTTTTTAACCTTTTTATTTACATCATATTCTCAGCTGGAGGAAATGATGACATGCCAAAAAGAATGCTTACACTTGCAGTATCTAACTTCTACAAAAGTTTCCAAAAATATATTTTTTAAAGCAGACCCTATTGTTTTTGTAAAGAACCATTCAAAGACTGGTTGTTTTAAGAATTTTTTTTTTTTAAATGTGTGAAGAACCTTTTTAAACCTTCATATAACACAAGTATTATTTAAAGCTTTATTCTAGGTCCATAGAATACGTGAAGAAACATTCAGGGACCTTCAATTTTAGGATCGCTCGTGTTTCTGCACTGTGTTCTTAAAGATCCACAGCCAAACTGGCAACCATTTAGCAATCTTTAAAGAACCTTCACATATTGTAAAGGTTCAACACTAATTTCTTTCCTAGAACCTTTTAAGAGTGGTGGTGTTGTTGAACTTTGTTCTTAAGGAACCTCCTCAGCTCTTTCCTAGAACCATAGTTCTCCCTGTCATTAGCCCCCTTTGCCTTTCAATTAAAGGTCTTTTCTAGAACCATGCATTTAAGTTCTTCATTCTAGATAAAGCTAACCAAAATGTCAGCTGCAAGACTTTTCTGTCTTTACCATGGTACAAATATCTGTATTTTTCATTAGCAACCCCAAGAGGAGTAAATGGAATAGTGGTTGTTCTAATGTCTATAGACACATTTTTAATGATTCAATAATTCTGTGTTGCTGCTCAGTCACATATTTTCCTTCTCCAGTTATTCTTTTCTGACGCCTCATCCTAATCCTCCCCCTCTCTTTCTCTTTGCTGTATCTCTCTCCTTCCATTACTTTTTCCCCCCCTGCTAGCAGATGAACGTCCTCCTTAGGCAGGCTCCTGCCACAAAGCATTCTGTAATAGTCTAATTGTGGCTAATGGTTTGTGCAGCTAATTAAAGTGTATGAATTACAGTAATCAGTCAGACACGTTGAGCCTTGCATCTCCCTGCTCCTCCAGGCATAGAGGGGCAGAAGAGAGGGATGAGAGAGAGAAAAAGAAAGACAGAGACAGTGAGAGAAAGTAAGAGAGAGTTATGTGGAGGCTTTAGGGGAGCTGAGGGGGCTATCAGTGTGGAACATAATTAGGGACATTATTCCATCAGAAACACTGCCACTGAAACAATGTTTACCTTTGGATACAAAGTGGCACAGTGCCAGCTATGCGTGCCCTGCTGAATGGATCAATGGCCTTGTAGTACTCATTCCTTCAGATTCAGTAAACACATGCGAAATAAACACTGAGAGAAAACACAAACAGCTTTGGGCATCTTGGTTCAGTCTGATATTCTGAGTGTAGAGGTAAACCAAACTCTTAACAACTGAAACAAAGGGAGCCCGGTTAAAGTTGCATTTCTGGATGAACATTCTGAGCACTCAGAACTGAATTTAAACCAAAATAAATGTAAAGATCTGTCTGGATCTTTACATTTTTTTTAAATGTTTCGGACCGTGGTCCAGATCAACTTTAACTATTGTTTAGTTGCATGCTTTTTGAATGGTTCAGACTTGTTAACTAATTATGGAAAGCTAAGGCAGGCTATCGAAGAAAAGGAATCAAGAAAGAAGTGACAATGAGCCATGAGAAGAGGAGGAGATTTAATTGTAATTTGTGCTTTTATCATACTGTTGAAATAGAAATTTCATTTTACCTGTACCTGTACACTGTACATGTAACAATAAACCTTGTGGGAATCCTAGTGCTAATTTGGTAATAAAAAAATAAACATAAGATACATAAAATATATCTAAATTTACCATTTAATGTAAGTTTAAAAAATGGACAGATAAAACCATTATCTTAATCGTTATCTGCAAATCATGAAATAAGGAATTTTTGTATCATCGGAGTACATCGTGTCTAAAATATTACTTCAACGCAAAGCATTTAGGAGTGAACCCAGCGGTCTGAGCCAGCACAAACCAATACCAGCACCATCAATCACCACCACACCCCCATTCCAGACCCCCTCCGCCAACAGTGCCCCCTCCCCCACATTAAAATGCTTCTGACACCTGTGCTTGTATGTACACTGTCTTAAACTGTACTATGTAAACGGACTTAGTTCTATCATTGTTCTTGCTGAAGCATTTTTCCCCTAGGCTATTAGGTCATATTTTTGATTGTTGTGCCCATTACTGCACATGAAGAGTCCAAAAACAGTTATTAAATAAAAGATGTTGAAAGTCTGTAATGTTGATTATTCATTCACTCATATGCCAAAATTCATTTTAAATACTTTGTCAGCAAATGTGTGATTAATTTAGATTATTTAATCAGAGCTTAATTAGATTATTTTTTTAATCACTTGACACCCCTAATAACAAAAGCCTATAGGTCCTGTTTACACTTGGTTTTAGAATGTCTTACGATATCAGATCACAATTGGCAATTGGACAGTTGAGACACATTGCCTTTTACACCTGTGTCTATCAAAATGTCCAATTGACCACTGTTGTTCAGATTTGGTTACTACTAATATCACTTATGTTAGAAGAATCTCTGTTTACAAAATCCAGCAATTACAACATACTATAAAACAATGTGATCTGACTTTTGTTAAAAACATACAACTTTCAACATTCCTTCGTTTAAATAGCGAGCAGTACAGCTGGAGATATCACTGTCAGTAGAATCCAGAACACCTACTGGACTCATACAACATCCATTCTGTACCTTCCAGACTGTTGTCTTTGGCTTTACAATATGCTACCCGTTTTATTTTATACTGCCTTTCTCAGTTTTTTCAAACCTGTTGTCCTGTGACATATCTTCCTGTAACATCCTTGTTGTGATGCATCAGGGCATATTAGTGTTTACACTACAAAAAATATGTGGTCACAAGCATCCTAGACCAGCTCAGCAAGTAGTTTGAGTGATCAGATTATGATGTATCTTGATGATCGTTTACGTTTATATTTGTAGTTTACATTTATAGATCCATTTGCCCAGGATGCATTTTGAAACCAAGTGTAAAAAGATTATCTGTGAACCTAGAAAAGTGGATTTTCAGAAGAAATCACTAAGTGTTCGAACAGCTTAAGCATTTCTCCATTTGCCCAATAGCTATAGTTTCTCTGTTGATTTCTAGGTTGGTGCTAGGTGGTTGCCTTGGTGTTCCAGGTGGTTGCTAATGTGCTGCTATGTGCACCCAATGGTATTTGACATCACTGTCACTACTGGCACTGTATTTGACATCAGTGCCAGTAGTGGATCTGTATAAGTAGGGCACACAGACTTTCTTAGCCATTTGTTCTTTATAAAGAAACTGTTTCATCCCATCAAATTGTATACAAGCACACTATCCACTGTTAATTTGAACAATCTGGAACAGTGTCGATATTGTAACAGCTATGAGAATTAACTGAAGAAAACACCACCTTGCTGGTTAGCTGTTCCCAGCAACCCACCTGTCCACAACAAAGTCCCTGAGGTGTGGAGAACGTTGACGCTGCCACCGATGCCACTCCGGTGGCCCGTAGCAGTTGTTTTGGGGTTTGGTGGGTGATTCTGGGTCATGCTCTGTTTCTGTCCCCACCTCAGTGAGGGCTAGAGGCTGGTACGGTGAAAGCCAGTCATGATGACAACCCACCACCATGTTCCTCTTGACCAGCCTTGGATCGCTGTCTGATATGCCCACAGACCCAGAGGCAAGTGCTGATCCCAGTCTTGTTGCTGGTGGATGGTCAAGATAGCAAGCTGGGTGGCCAGGGTACAGCTGAAGCATTCGACCAGCCCATCGCTCTGAGGATACAATGGTGTTGTCTGGGTCTTCTTGACCCCCAGCCTACAGCAGACCTCAGCAAACACTTCAGCCTCAAAGTCCTGCCCTTGGTCAATTTGAAGCTCTTCTGGAGCCCCAAACTGACAGAACATTTATTCCACCAGTATATATCCTGCAGTAGTGGCAACACTCTGGTCAGGGACTGCGTAGGCCTCAGGCCACTTAGTGAAATAGTCCATGGCCAAAAATATGTAGCTTTTGCCTCTTTCAGTGACAGGGAAGGGGCCCAGGACATCAACGTCCACCCACTCCATTGTAGCCCCCTCCCGGTATTCCTGCAAAGTGGCATGGGAGTGCTGGTTAGGGCACTTCTGGCCTGTGCAGGTATCACAACAATGCACAAACAGCTCCACATCCTGGTGTCACCCAGGCCAATAAAACCGGGACCAGAGGCAATAAAGGGTTTTGTTTACTCCAAATTGGCTTGCCCCCGGTGAACTGTGGACCAGTTGAAGTACTGTAGGGCACAATTTTTGGGGTACAATGAACTGGAGAAAATCCTGACTGGCTCTGGGGGCCTGCCAGTGGTGGTGAAGGAGTCATTGTGTCTGACAAGGCTGGGCCACTGTGAGTAGAGTGACTTGGCCTCTGTGTCTAGTGGGGAAACAATTGATCACTCTGGCCATTGGCCCACCCTCATCCATTCCTGGACACGAGACAGGATTGGATCTTGACTCTGGTTATGTCGGAGTTGCTCCAGGTCCAGGCTCTCAAAGCTGGTGGCACTGGTCATCTCTGGTGCCAGAGGACTACCACTGCTTCTGGGTTGGGCTCCACCACCATCAGCTGTGGCAGTGTTTGGTAGGGAAGCTACTCTAGGGTTCATCATATCCTTCCCCTCCACATGCTTACAGTACTTACATTCCACCTCTTCACATGGATGCCAGGACAGTGCATCTGCATTGGCATGGAAGCAACTCGCCTGGTGGTGAGTCTCAAAGTTGCAGTCCGGTACCATCTCTAGACAGCGGGCCAACTGCCCTTCCGGTTCCTTGAAGTTGAGGAACCAGATGAGGGATGCATGGTCAGTGAGCAGGAGGAACTTCTGCCCATAAAAATATGGCCTGAAATGACGGAGGGCCAGGACGATAGCCAGCAGCAATAGACACTTGAAGAGAATGTTTCCCCTGCATTTGGGTGCACTCCCCAGTAACAGTAGTTATACGGAGTTTGGTTCTGACAGAACTCCAGGGTGGACCAGGGAAATAGTGGACCCGGTGTCCTCTAAGGCTCTGCACCAGGTGCCATCAAGGCTGCAGTCCACATACAGTCCATTGGTCTGGCCCACCCAGCTGAGGAGCAACTGCGACTTGACTGGGGTGGGAGGTGTAGTTATACAGAGCTTGGTTGCCTTCCAGCCTTGTGGTTTAGGGGTCTCTATCCCTGACAGAATTCCAGGGTGGACCAGGGAAATAGTGTACACTAGGGCTCTGCACCAGGTGCCATCAAGGCTGCAGTCCACATACAGTCCATTTGTCCATCCCACCCAGCCGAGGAGCAACTGTGACTTGACTAGGGTGGGAGGTGCTGTCGCGAGTGACAGTTTCTCTACTGTGCCACCCCACCCTAGTTTAACAGTAGCTGAGGAGCAGTCACATTGGGGGTGTGCTCATGGCTTGGCAGGCCGCCTCCTCCTCATCACTTTCATCGCAGTGTACTTGATGAGCCTGGTCCCTCCCACTGGGGGATTGTCTCTTCATGCCCAGGATGTGTTCAACCCTTTCTGTTTCACTAAGGGCCTCGGCCAAAGTCCACTGCCAGCTGAACAGCTTGTCCCAGGCATCATCAGCATAAACACAGTGGCCAAGATGATGATCTGATCTCTTGCCACTCCTGCCACTGCTGGGGTTGGAGGTCTGTGAGAATCTGCAGGGCTCGGCCTTCCAGGGAAAACACAACCTGTCGTTAAATTGCGCGGCAAGCTGCACTTGCAGGAGATAGTAATCTGCTGTTTCTTCTCCACTATAATGCAGCAGCTTCATAATGCTCTGGTGGGATCCCACAGCTGCTGACTAGACTGCCGGCAGGG
Source organism: Bryconaethiops microstoma (assembly GCA_037577275.1). Classification (NCBI taxonomy): domain Eukaryota; kingdom Metazoa; phylum Chordata; class Actinopteri; order Characiformes; family Alestidae; genus Bryconaethiops; species Bryconaethiops microstoma. Next base: position 12,099,839 of record JBBJLS010000023.1, read on the forward strand.
GATTCTCTTCTCTTGGTCATGGTGCCTGCAGAGGGCACTGCTGGTCATCGTCATCACCACGGTGGTGTATCCACTGTCGCTTGTCGCTGGCTGTCTTGTCTCACCAGTTTCTGGTTACTGGCTCCATCAGGTAAGCGAGCTGTTTTATTGAAACAGACCCAGTTTTATTGAGAAGACACTCAAAACTGAATGAAAAAACACTGGCTAAGCAGGAGGTCGATAACAGTAATGGGCTTCTCACTAATGGCAGGCAACTAACATAACAGCAGAATAGTAAAATATCTTTTAAAAGGTAGAATGGAATTATTATTACAAAGCACTTGTTTATTGGCCATTAACAACAAACAGCATATAGAACTACCCTTTTCCCACAGATTCAGATCCCCAGTCAGGATGGCCAGAGGCATTCTGGGAAGCTCCACCCACCAAACCCCCAAACACACAACAATTTCTTGAAAATGCTTGTTAGCAGACAAAATCCAAACAAAGTATTAATTATAATAAGAATTTCAGCTCCACTGCAAATCTTAATAATAGATAAATAAACAAACTACAGACACTCTAAGTCTTGATCAACCACATTTGTAAGGGAAAAAATTTAATAAGTATAATATTGTGCCCAGGGATTACTTTAATAAAAAAGCCCAATAAAATGACTTTGGGCAGTGCTATTGGCTGCAGTATACAAGATGCAGTGGGGTGTCTTGTGAGGTGAACAAAATACCATTTAAGGGTGAGGATTTTTGCTATGTAAAAGTTCAAATCCCATTAATACAGGGCTGATACTGGGGGTAAATGAATTGATTGATGTAATCGTTTTCCATTATGTTACTCCTCTGGTTTTAAAGGGCACATAGGATCTGTTTCTTTGAGACAAGAAGCTGAAAGGCTGATTAATTAGATATGCTAAGCTTTGCCATTAGAAATGTTAAGCTTGCCCACATTAAGGACATAGGCTTACCCCCATTTTGTAATTGCCCGACTACAGAATTTCATGGCTGTATTATGGGGTTATAATCTTGTATTGAAGTGTAATATCATTGTCAGGATTTGTTGTAAAAAACTTAATTATTTAAATCAAGTCAGTAAAGTCAGTAAAAATATAAATCATCAATAAAATGTGTACAGCAACTAATCAGGGGTAGCAGTTCTTAGGGCGAGTAGAATACAGTGTTCCTCATCAGTCACAATGTGATTACTTGGCGAACATTTTGGCCTCTAACATTGTCCCCTAATTGATACACACATCATTCCCAAATCACTTAGACTAACACATCTGAAGTTCATCTTGTAGGGCTGAAATTAGGAAAATATTACTTAGAATCTTTGAAGTCAATCTTCTTAATTACTAAACAAATTCCTGCCATTTTTTGGTTAGCATTCTGCCTTCTCTAGCACTCTCACATGACCACACGTAAGAGGACAAATGCTTTCTGGCCTTTATTTTCGTCTTTTATAATTTGTAGGCACCATAATACACATCCATGCAGTGCAGCATGAAAATGTACAGATACCAATCTGAACACAGGACTATCCATAAATAAGTAATTGTGTACATCTCTTGAGTCTCAGATTTTCTACAGAACTACTCACTATAGATCATTTATGATAACTACAAGTTCATTAATGATCTAATGAACATCAGCTGCTCATTTGATTATTCTTGAATGCCACCCATTAAACTGATCACTAAGCATAGCCCATTCCAACCTTCGGTACCACTGTGTCTTAAAATAGTGCTAGTACTTTTATTAGCATTTACATAAAAAGGGCAGAACACACTGATCTCACCACACTACTTGGTGGTGTTCTTCCTGTGCATTTTGACAGGCAACCTTCATATTTAGAAGTATGGGCCAAAAATCAGCCTACAAGCAGGACATTGGCTAAAATACTACTGCCTAGATATTTTTGCTTACCTCTGCATTTTCTTGGACACCATTGAGTACAGTGTGGTCAGCTGCTTAAGTATAGGCTTCTGATGATGCGTTTTTCTTTCAAGCTACATCTTCCACAGAAAACACTCTGCTGGTGTTCTATTACAAAAAGAATCCTTCAAATTGTATCCTTTGAAATTACAAATTTACTTACCCCCTAAATGCATGTATCAGTCTACAGCGTGTGTGGTCATATTACTGCTTTAGAATGCATGAAAAAACATGAGTTGTACATGCATTCTTGCATGTGTGTATGTTTGTGTGTGTGACAGGTCTAATTCACCATCTCTGAAAAAGAAATCTTGAGTACATGTGTGTCCATGTAACAACTCGCAAACCACCACACCGTATAATTGGTAAGTGATGGTAATTGACTTTAGCTCCTCAAGACGTCATTCTGTTAGATCTGCAATGGTGAGAAAATGATTGCGCTAACCACATAGCACACTGACATGATGCAACTTAATGATTTTTTTGCCAGGATTATGTAACTCATGTGTATTCATAGATGATGTGCTGGTTCTAATGCCCTAGAGCAGAGGCTGCAACCACCGGGCCGTGGACTGGTATAGGTCCGTGAGTCATTTGGTACTGGGCCACACAGAAAGACAGAATAATGTTTTTTGAAAGATCTTTTATTTTGTAAAAAAAAACCACGTGATACGTGATACAATACTTCAAAAAATTACCCCACATGCTAGTAAAAATTAGTAAAAAACAAATGCACTTTGTATTTTGTTATATCTATACCAGTCCGTGAAAACATTGTTTTATATGAAACTGGTCCATGGCACAAAAAAGTTTGGGTACCTCTGCCCTAGAGAACAATCTGTGAGATTTTACGACCCACTGCATTGTTTATAGCCTTACTGTCCACTCCCCAGTTCATACAGTTCAGGGATGTCAAAGTTAACATGTTAAACTAATACTACTATTTTTGTAAGGCCATTGTTGCATTTCCTTTCAAAATCAATGGCTGTAGTGCAACTAGGCAGCCTTTTGTTAAAATACAGCCCCTAAATGGCTTTCAGCACTTTTGGCAAGAACACACTTCCACACTGCACAGTGTCTGTAACTCAATTTCCTAAAAATCTGGATCCCTGAGGGTCATTTGAGTACATTTCTTTTCTTTCTACTCTGTGTTTAAGTTAGTGCACACTCTGATATCCAAAACTGCTGAGCTGAGCATGCTGCATATTGCTGCACATTAGTTTTCAGTACACCTAAAATTTTATTTTATTAAGCACACTTTCTACATCATATGTAAAGAAAACATTTTTTTTTTTTTTTACAAATGGAGCTTCTCCACCTGAAGTGTGTTCTTGCATTAGTTTTCACTCATGTTTTGAGTGTACTTACAAAGCAGTCTTGAAGACTAGCCCATCCATCAAGGCAGTAGACAAATGTGAGGCTTTTATACTACCATTAAGAGCACAACGCTAAACACCACCTTCCCCTGGTTGAAGGGCATATTATGGGGATTGTAAAATTATACTAGTCTGCGATGAAGATCATTACCTTGTTGGGGGCTTATCCTGTCAAGTGCTGAAAAAAAATCTGACTCAACAAAAGCACCATGTCTATGTTAATGCATTCAATTGCAGTTGAAATGTGCAAGCACTGTAAGTGGGTGGGTGACATTGTATATATATTTTGAGAGATAGTATTTTCTTACATCTTTTGGTAGGGGATGTAAATGATTATGACCAATTATGAGGTAGTGAAGGTCTGTGATGCGAACTGGGCTAAACAAGGCAACATATCAGTGAGCATCATGCAACTTGACTAAATGGGATTCATACTTTGCTGGTCACATTTTTCCATTTCGTGTGTATCGTTACGCAGAGGTGAGCAAAACCGTATCATTAAAATTCTGCACGCAAGTGTGCAGGGTGGTTCTCTCAGATGCTCTCACTTTAAAGTCTCTTAGCAATCACACAATATTACCCGAAAGGGAAAAAAAATGAGAAAGGGAGACAGTTGCCTCTCCCTTGTTTTGTCATGTCAAATCACTTCAGTAGCTCCAGTTTGTCCAAACAGGACAAGAAAGAAAAGGATAAATAAATCAGAGTGAAACGCAGCACGTTTGCTTCACAGATTGCCTCGGCCCACTCTAGTGCACCCTCCCCACCCTCAAAATGGCAAAATAAATTAGTAACAAATGGATTTCTAGCCCTTTAATTTGACTAGCATACAAAACTTCACAGCCGATAAATGAGCTTACGCGTAGCCCGGTGACAGTGATATCCATTATGTGTTTAATTATCTTCAAAGTTAAAATGAAGGACTTCTTTTTCTACTTTTTTCCAGGCTAATGGGAAGATGAGTCGGAGTGCTGAGGTGCAGCATGTTTTCAACATGAAAAGCGGCTGACAGGTTAGCCAGAGCTCGTTTCAGTCTCTGCAGATGTAAATGAGAGCAATCAGAAATCTTTCGTAAGAAATATTGTGTCTGTTGTTATTTATTCCTTCGCCTTTCATTTCCAAGTCAAATTCCAATTGGCTAATTTGATATCATTTCTCAACTGGCAGTCCAAACAAGTCAAGATGATTGGTGTATTCAGGGGAAGGCTGCTGAGGCAAACGACTGGATTGGTCTTAAATGTCATCAGAAAGTAGGCCTGATTGCATTGTGCTATATTGTGTTGCTGTGATTTTGGCACAGGAATAATCAGCCACTAATTTTGGGCCTAGCATCAGCTTTGCTACGACGGCAACAAGACTTCAGCTGCCCTCCACCATGGTACAATCCAACTGACGCTGTGTTTTCGCTCGGTCTCTGGAAACAATTTTCAGCATCAACTTATTGTATGTGTTCATGTTATATAAACATTTTGAGAACTGTATTGTATACTTTTTATATTTCTTTTATAATTATAGGTAATCTGCAGAAGGCTTTTATTGCTATTTAAAGCCAAATGGAGAGCCATGAATGCTGTAAAAATTCAAGATGTTTTTCTATTGATGTCCTTAAAAGCATCTCCAAGAATTAACATACATGAGTTCCTTTTAGTAACCTATTTGAATCACTAAAAATCTTTGAGTTTATGGTTTGGAAAAACTGCTATTCAGATTGGGCCTGGAGGGAACATTATTAGATGGCGAACTGCTGTTAGTATTTCAGTTGTGTACCAACAGCATGAAATTTATAATTTGCAAGCCAAAAACAAGCATGAAAAGCATCTTCTCTTAATGTTCCAACCCTATTGCCCATCTGCATGTGCACCCCTTTAAGACTTCAAATGAGGGAGCCATGGCTAAACATAATTATTTGTTTGCAATAACATCTTAAAGCAGCTGTTTGGGAGATTCTAAAGGACCTAGAGCCTGTATCACTTTGCCACTCTCTCTTTTCTCTCTTTCTTTTTCTTCCTCCCCTCCTTGTTTTCTCCCTCTCTGTCACTTTTTGTATCTCTCTCTTTCTGTCTCTCCCTACTTTTTCCTTTTTCTTTCTTTCTCCTCCTGTTTTTGTTCTCTCTGTCCATTGTGCGCTCTCTTTCTTTCTCTCTCTTTCTCTTTGTTTCTCTCTTTCTCTCTCTCTCTGTCTCTGTCT
>JBBJLS010000023.1:12158112-12180612 GCA_037577275.1 Bryconaethiops microstoma
GGAAGCAGCATGCACCACTGTGGAGCTGCCTATATATGCGTGTGTGTGTGTGTGTGTGTGTGTATGTGTGTGTGTGTGTATGCATGTACATGTGTATTGCAGCCCAGATTTCCTCTCGCAGACGCAGAGGGGAAGATGATGGGAGCGCAACGTGAGCAGCAAAGCAATCGAGCGGTTAAGCCCCCCGTCAGATGCTGTGAGATTAGGATTTTTTTCCCTCACCTCTCTTTCACAGAGGGGGAAAAAGAACACAAGCATTTGCTGTCTCGCCTTTCTGCTTGCATCCCTGTGCTAAAATCCCCCATCCTCCCCACTGAGCTCCATTGCTAGCAATTTCAGGGTCGCAGTGGGGCAGACTGCTAGATAAAGACAATAGGAGGTCAGGTCATACACCTGTAAATCCACCACTGCCCGCGTGGCTTCTTTTTCACATCATTTAAGGCTCACAACAAGGGTGGAGATTTACAGGGGGGAGATGATGTGCTGTTTTCAGTATACATGTTTTTAGGCATTTCGTCTTCTATGTAGGGTTGTCAAATGATAAAAAAAAAAACATTATTTGCAAGTTTGGATCATGCCTTCAACATATGATTTATAGGACATTAGATTGGAAGGTGAAGCTACAATCAAGGTTCTCCTCCTGAAACTTCGTTTTATAACTCCATTAATTACATACATTTTTGCGCTTAATCTCATTTTGTCTAAAGCCTTTTTAAACTTTAACGCTGTTCACTGAAGTTGCATAGACTAGACTTGTAACAGGAGTGTCACCAGAGATTCATAAATAGGGGGCCTGGTTTCTAGTTGACAGATGTAGTTTTTGAGGGCAGATGGTGTGAACACATTTTTTTTGTGACTGAGGATTTAAATTAAGTTAACGTGGCCCCTTATCATCCCACATGAACACATCATAGTACAGCACACAGTTTGAGCAATGTGAAATTCTTTCTCTGCATTTAACTAAGTGAAGTAGTGGGCTACCACTAATGACGGACACCTAGGCAGCAGTGTGTGGGGGTACCTCAGTGGTGTCAGTAGCTGTACTGGGATTCGAACCCACAACCTTCCGATCACAGGGCGAACACCCTAACCACTAGGCCATCAACTGCCCCAAATACATATAAAATGCATTTACATTTACATTTACGGTATATTACTTCTCCAGAGCAACGCACATCAGTGCTCAAGTAGGCCACATCTGTTCCTCAAACCTGTAAAGCTATACTTAAATCAACATCCACTGTTCAGTCAAGTTACTGCTAGCTAGGGTGTACCTAAGCAACTCCTGTCAAGAAAAATTCAGAGGTTAAGGAAAAGCATAGCGTCCATGAAGTTTTCATTTGTAAAATGAAACCAAGAAACCTAACTATTAAAACATAAGTGTTGAAGTTTGCTGGCTGTAGTAAAACTGTTTTCCCAGTAATGAGCCCTCCTTATAATTTCCTGAGTATTGTGCTAGGTCTCGTCCATTCACATTAACACATCAGCAGGATTTTATATCTGGCTTGACCCATGGTATAATTGCTGTTTCATTCCTGTGTAAAAGTGAACATGTGAAAAGGCCTCAATTTTCATCAAATTTGACTCACTTTTATTTCATGCTCCACTCAGTGAGTGTAGGTATCATAAGTCCTGTCAATACCAGCTCCTCCAAGATTGCAGCTTCTCAGTTTCACTCTCATTCATGCAGTTTGAGGATTCTTATTAAAGTGAAGGCTTTTAATGCTTATCACTTTGCATTTCCTAGTTTGCTGCTCATTGATTTATCCTTTTTAGAGGTTTTCCATGGTTACTGTCCAGTATAATCTGCTGAAGGATTGGTGCTTTTAGCATACATCACTACAGGTGGTTTGAAGAATATAAGAAAATGTGTAAATGTTAATGTTTAATAGTTTATCACTTTAATACCTTGGACATGCCTTGTAGTGATGTATTATTACCTTAACACAGCTACATTTATAGTACTGTGTTATCTGTACCATAGGTAGAGGCAGAGTCCTTCGCCTTTATTTGTTATTTGATTGATCTTAAAATATATTAAATGTTCTGATCCTATCATTTCCTCTGAAAATCTGAAGCACAGTTATTTCCAGTTGGGAATAGTACTGAAACCCTGAAGTTCAGTGAGCAATCTAAAAATGCACTGCCGGCTCTTTTTTCTTTTTATTTCTTTTGTTTAATGTAGCTTATATAATTGATGTCAAATCATACATCATTTATTCAGCTTGTTCGAAGAGAGAGTGGCAAAATGTGACATTCTTATAAAAACAAAGACACCAAGAAGAAAATATTAATGTCCCCTGTCCCTTTTCCCCAGTTGATGATGTCTGTTTAGTCATTATTTTTCAATCCATCCAGATACTCTCCTCAATCATCATTTTATTTATATGCACCTTTTTCCTCTATCAGCTAAAAATTGATGCCAGCAAGCATAATGGCTTCAGATAGCTGTAATTTGTCATTGAGTTGTTCAGCTGTGGACCGTTCACTCAGTCGTATATATGCGCTGCCCACCGTTTTCATATTTGTTGTAGTGTGCTTGTTAGGCCATTGACTGGACCATTTCAGGTCCAGTGGGCATGAGTCTTATTGATAAGCATCTCTAATTCTCACTGGCTGCATTTGCTAAGGAGGCCTGGGTAATGGATATCCTGTGCTTGGAGTGATAACAGCCTCAACAAGGCCCTGTCTAGACCCCGCTGACCTCAGGGACACTACAAGCTTAACCTGAAAAATGTATGGTGTCCAAAATAAAATATGTATCATAGCTTATTTCATATATCATAGCTCAACAATAGCACTTGCTGCAAACTCGCAACATTTTTGATAGCCTATTGGGGAAGTTGGGGGGATTGCTGTGACACACATAATCAGGCTGTTTTGCTGTTGTCCAGGAATGTTTTGTCTCCCTAAGACAAAGTAATTGGCTTCATAGTCTCATTTTCAAGGTTTTCTTCAGGGAATCTGTGGCATTACCATCCCCAATGGTGATGAATCAGTATTTTATGCAGCTATCACTATATTTTCAATGAAATGCTTGTTCCTCTTGGTTTTGCATTCGTTTCCTTTCCTTTCTTCATTTGCTTTGCTGACCTTCTTTATTCATAATATGCATCAAATGAAATAAGTCAGTGACAATCTACATGCATACACAAAACCATGTACAGATGTGAAGTTGATCTATTTAAAATGGCTTAAAATAGGGCCTCCTCTATTATGGTGGCTAATGTTGTAATCTAGTTTCTAGGCATGTAACAATGCATTGTATTTGGTTGATTTTATCACTGCATGTTATATTGTGTCAGATTGTTGTTTAGTGACTTGCATGTAAGATTTGCTTATTTTATTGGGACACCATATAAAACTGAATAATGAATCATGTAAATTATTACATTCCAAAATAGTTTAATTTCATTTTAACCACTGGTTCAGTACTTTGTTTTTACAGCTTTTAATGTTGTTCACAAGTTCCAGGGTGACCTTAAGAAATGGCAGTATTCTTGTATTCACATGAACCAATGATAAACAAGACCAATCTAGATTATGAGTCATGTGAAATGTTAATATTGAACAAGAGAAATCCATTCCTCCTAATAATAGATAAATAAATGGATTGTAGCTGCAAAGGTCAATTGCTATGTTGATTTTTCTCCTTTTCAATTTTACATTTAAATCGAGTCAATAGCCTCGATATCAATAGCAACTGGAGGGTCTGTTTCCATTTGCGAGTCTGCAAAAAACAGGCATAAAAATGTCTCCTTGCCTTGCAGCATAATATGTGACTGGAATCAATGCTTTTCACCCACTTTTTCCTCAGCCGGCTGAAGGATTGCCCCTGACGGCAGAGGTGGGGTTTTAGCAGGGCCACGCACAAACTGTTATGCCTCTTTATTGGAATTATATATCTGTTTTTATGCATTACCGAGGGCCTATCTCTGAAATATTTACATTATCCAGGACACAGGCAATGGGAGAGTTCGCAAAGTGCCCGCAATCTAAAAACAATAAAGAGCAGTCTCCATCTTTATGGCTGCCATTTGATGAAATGACTGGAGGCAGAAGATGATTTTATTGCCTGAGCTGAGGGCACTTCTGACTCTGTCACCAAGGCTTTTTAGAGTCATTTTTATGCATTGTATTTTAATGCAGCTTCATGGTGAATGCCGCCTTTGAGAAGTGAAATTGTCACACATTGTGATAAATCACTTCACAGAGCCGAACCTTTTGTAAACAGAATGTCAGGGTCAGTCATGTACTCGGCAACTATGTGAATGGCCTGGGTCTTCTGATGACTACTTGAGACCTTTATCCCACAGGTAGAAGATGAGTCTAAATATATTTGGGGTCTGGAGTTTTCTTCTTTTATTTTGTTTCAAAGTTAATTTACCTAACACATAATGGAAGCTTGTCTCATGTGGTTTCTAACACTGTTGTACTGACATTTGCCAAACTAGCAAAAGTACTTTCCACAGTTAAAATCAGCATCCATCTTGAATCTGGAGTTCTATGACAAAATAATTTAATTTTTATCGATCTATACTCATACTGAATTCTCATACTATATATGGCTGTGCTGTTGCCTAGAACAGCAAAGGTTTTGAAATATGAAATAGAAATGCCCATCACCTTTGGTTCAGAGTACTGCCTATAACTGCTAGACATGTGATAGCAGCACCATGTTTTTCAAATAAGATGAAAGACATGACTTAACAACCTGTACTCCACCCCTCTCGCCCGAAAAATTATCATCCTAACCTCTTTGTTTATATTCAAAATTAACAATTTGAGTAGGACTGCAATATTCAGTGTTTATATCCAGCAAGTATGATCCATCCCCACTTAGCAAACCAAGGTCATTGTGGGTGCTGGTGCATATCCTAGCAAAAAATACTGGACAGGTAGCCTGCCCATCACAGTGCAGACACTTATGTACACATTCTCACTGACGGGCAATGTATCATTTCTAATTCACCTGACGTGCATTTCTTTGTGACTGTGGAAGGAAACCTGGACAACAATTATAATGATTTTATTCAATTAAACTAAATATTACAGACGTGTGTACTTTTCAGTTCTCAGAAATCATTAGGCCTTCTCTACCTTGAGGGCTCATCTCACATATATGATATGCATTTCACATGTTTAATGTACTATGCTCCCTCTTTTTTTATAGTATCTGAGACAGCACTGATTGGCAGGTGATGTTCCAGTGGATTAATTCCTACTCATTGTCTCTAATTTTTATATCTGTTTTACTCACCATCTTACTTTCCAAATAGAAATCAACCAAGATCAGCTTGCAACATATTTGGACACAAAACTCAGCTGTGAAGCATGTATCAGTTCGCAGCCTCTCACCGACAATTAAATGATAAACATCTATTCAGTTTGGTTCACTGTCTGTCCCCTTAATAAAGATAACTGATGTTTGCAACCCCAAAGAGCTAAAACCATTACGCTTCCCCCTGTGCAGTGGGACCTCTTCGATAACGATATCTTCAGTTCCAGCGGAGCACTAGATCACGAGGGAGCTTAAGTACCCTGACTATTTGGGTGCAATTCCACTACAGAGAGATGGCTGGCAGGCATTCTCTAATGTTCCTTCTAATGACACAGTTCTAACGAGAGGCTAAGCACTTCAGAATGAACTCAGAGAGAGAGAGAGGGAGAGAGAGAAAGGAAGAGAGCGAATGAAAAGTGATAATGCACTCAGTGGTAGTGCTCTGAGCTGAAGGAGCACTGCTAGTTGTCTTGGTGATGTGGACCACCCTCTCAGCGCTGAGATCTAGCTGTCTCCATAACAACCTTATTTGCTTGGTGATATTTATGGACTGCCTCTGAATTGGGCTTTTTTGCCTTCCTTTCTCTCTTTTTTCTACTTTATTTTGTTACTGTTTCTCTTTTTCTGACCAACAGCATTCATTTGTATTCCCTCACAAGATTTGAGATGTTCTACCACCAACTGTCAACCACACACAAGAACACTTTTTTCCCCATTATCACATTTCTCAACCGATTTTAAGATATATTCTGTCATGACTTATAAAACCTTTCTGTTATATTCACTTATCAGTTATGCTAAACAACTATATGAATGGATAACCAACACAAAAAACAAGCAGAGTACTTGCTCCTCAACTTTTATTAGGGAAATAATAATATTAGGGATATATACATATACTGAGATAGTGGCAAATACTAGTAAAATGGCCAGGTCATGAGACTCTGAAAAAGACCTTTTGACTGATGTTGCTGGTGTCTTTTAACAGAGCAAGATCAACAAAAGACCCAAAGGAACTTACTTACTGCTTGCTTGAAAGAGTCAGCTCATGCAACATGCATATACTGTTGGACACACACAAACACAAACACCTTTGCTGGACCGAACTCCAAACCCAGAAACATCTGTTCCTTCTTTTTTTTAGATGGTATCTGACTATACTTACCAGACTGCGCTGCAGGGGAAAATGACTAATACCTATGCAGCCGACACACACACACACACACACACACACACACAAACACACACACACGTACATTAGGGATGCACCGATCCAAAAAGTCTTTTATATCAAGAGTTTGATAAAGTAAATGAATATTGCAGGTTTCAAAATTCCACCATTCCACAATTCCTATTCAAAAATAAACTATGAAATAGTTTAGTGATACAATGAAAACAGTGCTTTTACTTATATATTATTCAGCCTAGAATTTGACAACACTCTCATACTGTAGTTATATGGACTGGTTTTTAAAGGAGGCACAATACAAAGCTGTCAGAACAAAGGCAATTTACATAAATCAGTATTAAAGGTATATTTAAAACTTCCAAAGCATGTAAAAATGAAAACTGTGGACTTTATGTGAACTTTGTCATCTCAGCTATATACATGTATACAGTGAGACAAGATGGCATGGTTCCAGATTTTACAGGGTACGAAGGACACAGTGTTAACATATATAAATAAACAAGAAAGAAAAATGCAGTTTAGTACAATGATGTTCAATATGGTACAAAGTCATTTTTAATAATAAAAAAAATATGCAAATGTTGAATCAGTAGTCAGGCATTAAAAACAAAAAATGATCTGGAACTTGTTTCGTAACACAGGTCAACAAATTTTTTTTAAAAATTATAATCAGAAACCACAACATGTCACGTTTCCCCCTTCTTCCCCAAAGAGGGCTGGCGTGGAGGCAGACATTCATGCTGATATTCTTTATTTACACACCCAAAACAAAGCTGGTACGAGGACCAGATACAGAACTATAGTCCCAGAACACAAAGGAGACAGAAGATAAACAAAGCCAGCATGACGGTTAACCCACCATGAGAACTAAAAACATATATGTGAACTCAAAACCCACAACCAATAAGCAAACACAAACACATACACCGAGCTGTGACTAATACCCGACACCAACAAAGCAATAGTGGCCACTAGTGGCCACCCACCGTCACTGTCCCTAGGCCTGACACAACACACTTTTCTAAACCAGTTTTTCATGCTGATTTCAGATCTGCTTTCAGTTCTTTTCAGTCACATAAACTTTTTGAATTATGAGTAATGTTAGTTTGCAATAGATGTTTCAATATTTTCAGTGCAATGTCAGATTGGCACACACTGTATCATAGATATAATGATCTGTGTCAGCTACTACTGTTTCTTCAAAAACGTTTAGTATATGATTTTCTTGTGTATATTGTGTCTGGATTGTCGTGGTACAGCATCCAGCAGTAGTCGGCCATCATGCTCTAATTCCAGAAACCTTGGTAGCGACGCTCCATTAACTGAATGTCCTGATGAAAATGCTCTCCCTGTTCATCACTCACCATGCCAAGATTTTCTGGAAAGAACTCGAGGTGTGAGTGCAGGGAGTGTATTTTCAATGACATGCGACAGCCCAGTTTCTGGTAGGAATCAAGCAGATGTTGAACTCCTTCCTTGTATGCAGGAGACTTGTGGATGCCCAGAAAGTTTTTGCAGAGCCACTTGAATGACTCCCAAGCTTTGAACTCGGCTGTTGAGAGAGTTTAATTGAAGCCTTCATCCTGAAAAACAGACTGGATCTGCGGACCTATAAATTTCCCTTCCTTCATTTTTGCAGCGCTTATGTTTGGAACCTTTCTGCAAGGTACTGAAAACCTTGTGAGTTCGCTTTGCCCATGGCCTTGACAGGATTCTTCATCAAGCCTAGCTTGATATGGAGAGGTGGCAAAAATATTTTATGCGGAACAACCAAAGGCAGAAACTTTTTCCTGGCTGTTTTTCCACTGCTTTTTCCTGGCTCATAGGCATCTCATGGCTTCCAGTCACGTTTGATATAATGTTCCACTGTAGATCAGCTGTCCCACAGGCACAGGAAACAGCAGTATTTGGTGAATCCTCCTTGCATTCCCATCAACATACCAATCACCTTCAGATCACCACAGATATTCCAATGATGAGTTTTATACACGAATGATTCAAGCAGTGTCTTCATGTTGTCATAGGACTCCTTTAGACGAACAGAATGGGCAATCGGGACACTTGGATTGGCATTTCCGTTATGGAGCAGGGCTGCCTTCAAGCTTCTTTGTGAAGAATCAATGAAGAGACACCATTCAGCTGGAATATGCTCTTGGGACAAACTGCTGAAGAGTCCATTGATGTCATGACAATAGCACAGTGAGCCATCAGCAGTGAAGAATGCTGTCAAGTTTTGACTTCGACTTCTGTACTGAGTTACAGTAACACCGTTGGCAAGCAAATGCTTCTGCTTAAACCTCGAAGCAAGAGGTTCTGCTTTGTCTTTCGACAGATTTAGATCAAAAACGAGGACGTTCAGCTCTGCTTGTGTAAAAGTCTCTGGTTCTGAATCTTCATCGGCCACGTAATCAGGATCTGATGACTCTGGATTGTAACCAGATGCACCTTGGCCGTGTTCCTCTTCACCTTCTACAGAAGCTAATCCATCATGTGGCGGTACAGGAACAGGCAATGAGTCATCATGAGGGACAGGCCTTATTGCAGAATCCAGACTGTGGTATACAATTTTGTGCTTATTTTTGGCTGAGAATCCTGTTGTATTCATGCAGCAAAAATAGCAATTGTTGAGAATATCTCACAGTTCCCGCCACACCATCAGGATTGCAAATGGCATTGCTGTCTTTCGCAGATTTAGCCAGATTTAGTGCTCTGTTTCTCTGTTTCTCTTTCTCTGTCTCCCTCTCTCTGTCTATCTCAACTTGTCTTTCTCCCTCACTCTCTCGAACGCTCTCTCTTTCTCTCCCTCGCTTTCTCTCTCTTTGGCCAAGGCCTGATCATGCTCCAGAACTGATGTAAAACACTTATACAACCTTCAGTTAAGTCACTGTTTCTTCCCATATGTATTTGTACATTTGCAAACAAAATGTTCAAAACATAAAATCTCATCAATTGACAAAACTAGAGAAAAGAGATAAATAATTCTACCAATGAGAAAAGCAACATTAATATGATATTTTTTAAATATGCAAAAATATGTAGATAAAATATAAAATATTTTAGATTTAGATGTGTAACCTGGATTTTGTGTTTTGGCAGTGTCAAATCTGTTATTTTTAACAAGATATAAATGAGAGGAAGGAGGCATATTTTAGACAGACTGTTTTGTAACACTTTTACTAAAAAGCTCTGAGCTCTCAGTGGAGAATTTAACCTAAGCTCTCATGGCTCATTGTATTTTCCTATGTTTGAAAAACTTCATGACCCATTACAGTCATGTGCTTCAAAGGAGACATGTGAGATGCATTTGAAATATGATCTCTCGTGGGGCACTCATATGGATTTACCAGTTAAATTTGAATGTGGAACTTGGCTGTGGTTTGTTTTGCAACTTTACATCTTCATTTCCAGCTGGGCCCGACCAGTGCTTCACAGCTGACCATGAAAAATGCTTTCAATTATTGTGCAGCGGTATTTGTTTAAAGCGCCCACATTAGATATGCATAAAATATATGAAAACCATCACATCTGTTCCCATAATGAAAGGTCCCCTTTACCAACTGAAGATGTTAGCATTTCCATTTCAAATTTTAAAATCCCAAACACTATTTGTGGGGGAAAATGCAAATACATAATATTCTACATGAAAGGGGAGCATTAGTCATGGATTATTTAATTCAAATGAAAATGTTTTGTATTAGGTAACATTTGTAATAGAAAATAAGCAAAAAGGCAGTGAGGAGTAAGCATTACCCAAGCTTTTTTTTTTTGTGGAGTGCAGTGCGGTGGAGCTGAGATTCAACTTCACAATCCATCTCACAGAGAGACAGAAACAGAGAGTAGGAGAGAGAGAGGGAGAGACAGGGGGAGAGAGAGAGAAAGAGAAAGTGGGCTGAACATAGTCAATAAAAGCCCTGTGAAAATGCTGTAGGACCGCTGTAGGAAATAAAGCTATCACAAAGGGTTCCATAGAAGGACCACTTTCTGTTCTCTGATGGCCTTTTCAATGTATGATTTTTCAAAGAATTTCTTTTGTGTACTAAGATGTGAGTGTGAAGAACCTTTTTAAAGTTTAAAGACCCTCTTCGTAATACATGCATTCTTCGCCGATTAAAGGAAATTCCTAGAATCATTTGTCATTGACTAGAACCTTTGGTTTTAAGAGTGTTGCTCTAAGAGGGTCATGAAGAGACACATGGTGTCTGCACACTCTCTGATGACACAATAAAAACTGATTGATAATTAAGTCTATCTATTGGAGCCTTAAGCTGCCATTGTAAAGAGTGCAAAAACATGTTCATTAAGAGCCACTTCAAGCGTCGCTCGGGTTAGGCTGCAGGCATGATGAAAGTTAGCACCTGTCATTGTTTAGCCTTTAGCTGATGTTTTCCAATGGGAAAACCGATTAGATAAAATCTAAATCCATTATAATGACAAACAATGCAAATGCCTATATAATGATAAGCCACTTCATTGGTTACCTTGTGTCTTTACTTTATTGTTCAGCTTATCGGCTTCACTGACCATACGGGTGCACTTTGTAGTTTACAATTACAAATTGTGGTCTATTTGTTTCTCTGTATCATTTAGAAGCCTCCTTTAACCCATAACCAATTATCTGGACCCACACATGACCACCAGCAAGAATGCAGTGACATGGTACTGGCATGTTAAAATGTGTGTGTGTGTGTGTGTGTGTGTGTGTGTGTGTGTGTGTGTGTGTGTGTGTGTGTGTGTGTGTGTGTGCATACACATTATAAGTTATGGTTATATATATATATATAATATTGTAAATACAACAGTATTTGTTTTTGTTCGCATATGAAAAACACAAAATTTATGACAATCTCATTACATTTGAACAGGAAATGTGATGTGGACCAGTTAGAGTCTTTTTTGTTCTGACTTCTCTGTGGTTCTGACTTCTCTGTGGTTTTTAGGAGAAGTTTGGTGCGCTTTACTGCTCAGTGACCTACAGCCATTAGAAGTCTTAGCACAAGCTTTTTGGGAGGTCCCAGCTATGTTGTGGACGACCCTGTGTTCAGCCAGTGGTAACTTGGTGTGGCTTACTGAAGACTCCAGCGACATTAATTAGGTGTGTTCAGTGTTTCCTCCAAAAGCGTGCAAGAGGCCAAAAAGCTCTGGACAGCAGGTCTTTATAGGCCTGGTTGAACTGGCGGTTCATGGCTGCATACAGCAGTGGGTTGATACAGCTGTTAAGCCATGTTAGGTTAGCGCAGAACATGTGAACCACCTGTGGGGCACGGTCCTTTTTGTCTGCGATGTTCAGGAGAATAAAGGGAACAAAGCAACCTACAAAGCAAAGGAAGACAGTGAAACACATCCGGGTTACACGTTTAAACTCATTGTCCTCTCCTGAGGTGGATGGTGGGGTTGATCCTTGGGCTAAGACTTTAGGGGGCTGCTTTGGCCCATTTGAAACCTCCTTTACTCCTTGACATGTGTTCAGCTGAGTTGCCGGGCTGATGGTGGGGCCTGTCCCAGAGTTTTCCGTCACACTGCTCTTACTGTGCTCTGTTTCCACCGCTTGGTCACTAACTTCACTGCTATGAGTCGCTGTGGTCCCGACAGCGATCCCGCTGTCATCCCCATCTGTCCCTTCAGCCTCGGCCCGTTTGCGCCTTGAAGAACGCCGGCTGGGCCTATACTTGATCAATGCCTTGGCAGCCATGCGCACCCTGCAATAGATTAGAAGATAGAAAAGTCCCACAAAGCCTAGCCCAAGGAAGAAGTAGAGAAAGAGCAGCACAGTGGTGTAGGGACGCCCCTTGGTGCGATGGAAGCTGCAGGTGCAGACTTGTGGTGCAAACACATAGACGGGCCAAAGAGGGCCGAAGCTGGCCAGGCCCAGGGCCCAGGAGCTGACGAGGAGCACAGATATTCCCCGGCGGGACAGCAGCAGACGGGCCGCGCGGGTCGTCCGGTGAGCAACAACCAAGTATCGACTCGCTGCAATGAGACATAATGTAATAATGGACACACTGTTGGACAAGAAGAGGAGGAGCCCAAACATTTGACACCAGGTGGCTCCGCCCCTCCAGCGCAGGTGCAGGTAGGAGTCTATGCTGACTGGCTGTAAAATGGTGCAGTACAGGAGGTCAGCCAAGGCCAGGTTCACAATGAGGACATTGAATCGTGTTCGCAGACGGGAATCAGTAGCAAAAGCCAGCACGGTCAGAAGATTACCCACTGTTCCCACTACAGTCACGATGGAGCCCCACAGGACACCAAAGTAGCGGTAGCCTTCCACAGAGGGGGAGGCGCAGGAAAATGAGTCGTTGCCATAGTGATTTGTTTCATTCAACGACATCCTGGTGGAATACAAGAAAATTGTATGTTACCCAAAATTCCCCAAATTTTGCTTACTTATTATTTGGAGTAAAATGTTTTGTTAAGTTGAAACACCATGTTTTCGGTGCACCAGATAGCTTGTTAATAATTTGAACGATACAGATAATCTACTGGGGGCCATGCAGTTTAGGTAAGATCAACAATTGCTTGAATGTGTTTTTGGGCTGAATCATCACTTCAAGATGAGACAGAAAGTACTCTAACAGACATACTAAACCATGCTGTGCAGTCATTACACTCTCATAAAAAAGCAGAATCTCTTTAAAAAACCTGCTCAAAAAAAACCCCTCTGTCACCCAAACCCCATTTTTACATACCACTTTAAACCTGTTTGTCACGTATTATTCATACCGTTTATGCACTAAAGTGGTTCTTAATTGGTTCTAGACCTATTCAAACTGAACTTTTAAAAGGTAGTGCTACTGTGTACCCTCAAAACATGCTTTTAAATAGAGTAACCCAGTTATTTATTGTAATACCATACATTGTTTCAGATTTCTACATGTTCTATACATAACTGGCATAGTCATTCATCTACATTCATGGAATATTATGTATTAGACCCATAATGGGAAAGATGCAGAAATGAATCTAATAGGGTCACTTTGTTTAGCTGTTGTAGGGAAACTTTAAAAGGTTCAATAAGATTAACTATATTACTATGTTTTGGTTTGATATTGCTTCTGCAATTTACTGCAAACTTTCATCCCTTTCCACCAGTACACACACACTCACATGCAAGGCATCATAAATAGACCTTCTCCACAACAAGTCAGTCTGAAAATGATGTGCTTATGCTTTTTTTCTTTCTCACACAGATGCCTCTCAGGTGGCGGGGGGCTATTCCCTCCTGCACTAAAAAGACGACAAATAACAGATATCATCACCACACAAACGTGTATCCTCACCATTAGTCTAATTAATATTGTTACAGAGTATATCATTTATAGCATTCTGTGAATAGAGGGGAATTAACATTAAGGATAATGAAGGAATCAAGAGCCTATAGTTTAGTTTCCAAATGGAGCAGTTCTGTATTAAATCTTTACTGTCATTTTTTAATCCTTCCCCACTGTAATACTCAGATCCCTGACTGTATGGTTCCAGTGTGTGTTTTACTAATGTGTATTCATGTCTTTTAAGTCACTGTCGTATTACATTACTGCTTTTAAAGACATCAGAAAAGGTACTAAAGCCTTTAAGTCACCAAGATACTGATAAACTGATTTCACTAAGATATTAGATTTCACAAAGATGCAATTTCACTAAAACATTAAATCCAGATGTGCAGCCAAAAAGTAATATTTGAAAAACAACGTTCTTACCCTTAAGTTGGTGAGTTTATGCCTGTCCTCTGGCAATCTATAGCCCCTGGCTTTTCACTTTCTTCTCTTCCTCTTTATTTTTTGTATGTTCCCTTTTTTCTTAAGGGTAACCTGACCCACAACTTCACTCTTCTCTCTCTTCTGATAAATGGCTTGACCTGACAACCGCAGCCTCATAAAAGCTGTGGGCCTGCCTATCCTGGTACATAAAATGACAAGGTGTGTGTTTTTCCAGTGTCACGTGTGTGCGTGCATACTAGAGGTTGTGAGCCAACTGTGTCTCAATACTGGAAGGAACCCAAATAGTTAGGCTGAATTTCCCAGTATTAGAAAAATGTATTTCATAACATGCTGACAGTTGCGGATGTCTATTAATAATTATATTCATTTTGATGAAGAAATTGAGAAAAGCACTACTTAAGATCTTTCCACCCTAAACACTGAATCCAGCAAACTCTGACACTGCAAAAGGGTGACCTGCCTGAAATGATCAACAGGAAGCCTACGGAATGTTTATTCATCCTCGTCTGACATCGTCTCATCTATCGTCTACCATCTGGGATTAACAGTGAACATCTGACCAGTCTGGACATCCGGCAACTGCAATTAAGAATCACAGCAGAAAAAGAACAGTATGTATAAAGCAGATGTTTACAGTCAGCGTCTTTGGAATATATGAGTTAACATAAAAACCTTGGTCTGACTTTTGATGAATTTATGACAATATGGAGCTGAGATGACCTTGTGCTCAGTAAATCAGTAAACCATGACTAGCTAACTTAGTAACCTACTGAAAATGTAATCAGTTGTTTTTGATACACTGACCTACAAACATGTTTAGTCCAGCTTTGAAATTGTAATGATTTACTTCAATGGTGTTCGATGATATAAGATAAGATAAGATAAGATAAGATAAGATAAGATAGATCTTTATTGTCACTGTTGCAGGAACAATGAAACACTGTTTAGCAGCTCTTCGTTGGCAGCATAAGAAACAAACAGTGCAAAAGGAAACTGTAAAGTAAAAAGTATAAGGTATAAATACAAAAATATTAAATCTGAATATAAACTGTGTATATGAATATAAGTACAAAGGTGCAGTGTTCATTCGTGTGCATATTGCGATGTGCACATCTGCATAGAGCTGGTGTTCCTTCTAGTTTTCATTTATATAAAACAAGAGGTCACATGATTTTTGAAGTCTTATACCAGCTGATTAAACATGAGGTATGAAAGCCTGCAGCCACACCAGTCCTTCATAGATGAGACTAGATTCTTCTGGATTGCTGCAAGTCTTTTAAACTTTTAACAACATTTATCAAATCAATGATCTTCAGTCTTTGACTGTGTCCAGATGAAGAAAGGCTATAGAAAGAAACGACGCGGAACTCTGAAGAATGTTTTTAAAGCTTTCTTACTCACTTCTCTGTAGTCCAATAAAGTACTTAATTTATTTAGAATTTGCTGATGAAGCTAAATCGTCAAGGTAGAAAGTATATTTATTTTTATTAGGCTACAGAGATGATATACAGTTGTGTGCACAGGTTTCAATACACCCAGTCAAATCACATTTTCTTGTTTTTCTATATGAACGTATGCATGTCCTCTACGGAGAACACATTCAAATATGGCCTGAGGTGGCTGGTATTAATGGGCCTAGAAGGGCTGAGCCATCCCTTAAAAAAGCATCAAAATAAGATTTAATTTTAGCGTCCATGTCAACTTGCTGAAGTCGCCACTTACCCCTAGCCTAAACTTCACACAGCCTCACTGTGATTCACGGCCAAATGTGCTACATATGACATTTTTCTACTGTGAGATAAGTGTAACATTTCCACCTCCAGCTTCTGTTTTTGTCAACAGGTGGAAACAAGAATTTTTACTATGTTTTTAAAAGCACTGATTGTGGGTGGTCAATATCAAAACATTACAAATGTGCTGATAATGAACAAGTTCAAACTGTATTGTGTCAGTAGTGTTCACTCACAGTAATTAGAACAACTGAACCTTAAAAATATTATTGGGGTATTAAAAACTTCACATAGTTATTTCTCGTATTTTTGTCACTCAGTAATTGTGTTTAGAAGTTAACACAACTTCACAACAAGTGGAAGCAACAGCTCTTGAAATGGAAATTTGAGTAATACAAAAAAAAACTCAAATGTGCTGTGACTTTTGCACAGATCACATATGTTTTATTTTCCAATATGTTAATTTGTGCAAATAAACAGTAACTCTGCAGTAAAAAGTCCTTTGTAGAGGATTAAAACATAAACTGACCAAGGAGGCTCAAACTTTTGCTTGTGACTAAACATCCTGTACTCCTATTGCACATTACAAAATAATTTGAAAGCACTGACACACAACATGCATTAAGGTAAGTGTTTTGGGAAGTCACAGACAGCAGAGTTGTGTGCGTTAGAAGTGAATTAAATTTATTTCACCAGACACTGTTTGAGGATTTGAAAATTCGTGTTTACTGTGGTGCTTCGGTGTTTGTGAATCCTTTAGAGTTTTCAGCATTTTGGCATAGATATGAAAACATCATCATATTTTCATATAAGTTAAAGGTTCTCTATATCTAAATGTAGATAAAGAAAGCCCTTTCAAACAAATGAAACAAATAGTATACATGATCATTTATTTATTGAGGTAACGGTTCCAGTATTACTTTAGGTGGCAAGAAAATGCGAACCTCTAGGATTAGCAGTTCATTTGCCGGTGAAACTAGAGTTAGGTGTTTACAAATAACGGGATGACGATCAGGTGTGAGCGGCCATCCTATTTTATTTAAAGAACTGGGATCTATCAAGGTCTGATCCTCACAACACGTTTGTGGAAGTGTATGATGGTCTGCATGAATAACTCTCCCACATTGGCTGATGTTAATGTTCGTAAGTCCACCATCCGGAGAACACAGGAGAGTAATGGTGTGCAAGGCAGGCCTGACAATAGAAAGCCTCTGAACCAGTTTATCATCATTGATGTAAGAAAAAATTTTGCAGCAAGTCAACAACCCTTAGCATGCAGATCCTACCAAGAATAGTTTAGGAAGGAAGTTAGCAGTTCATCTGGGGAAACCCACCAACATCCTGTGTGCAAATGACTATAAACCTACTTAACTGGAGTTTACTTAATGTCCCAGTGGTTCTGTATGGAGGTATAGATTAAAATTCCTCCAAGCTGATATGCACAACTGATTAACAGCTACTAGAAACATTGGGGGTCACAAAAGAACCAAAAGCAAGGGTTCACATACTTTTGCCACTCACATGTATGTAATAGTGGATAATTCTCCTCGGTAAATAAGAATGGGCATACATTTGGAAAGCATTTCTTTAGTAATTGAGTCATAACCCTCTACCTAAAGAACAGTAAGTAGTTATGCTCAGATAATAAGCGAAATTGTATTATTTAAATACGATTGTTGTTTGTTATTATTCATTATTAAAATGATTAAAATGACTTATTAAACAACATTCATTTGATATAAAATGTGGAACAAGAATCATAAGAGGTGTTATGATTCTTGCACAATAGTTGTTTCAAATAGGTCTAATTCTAATAATTTTAATGTGTGAAAATAATATATTATGCTACAACCATTTTATATTGTAATAATTATTCGAATAATAATTTCAATAACCGACCAGTTTCGATTTAAAAGACACAGACTACTTTAAATGAAGGAAACAACTAAAGTTGAGAAAAGGAAATGGAAATAAGGAAAGAAGAACATATACATATATGAACCAAACTCAATTTAATTTCACTTTTAACCAGTCGGCTGAAATTAAGAAAAGAACAAAAAGATTAAAAAAGAACAAAGCAGAGCAAAAAAAGTGTTACAGGAATGAGGAAACAGTCCAAGGATGTTCAGAGATTCGTCATCACCACGTCTATTATAATGTTCAGCGAGTTCAAATCATTTGGTCACATGACCAATGGGGGGAGAGGAAGTTGGAAAGTTTGCCCAGACACATTACACCACTTTCCTTCCCCTTCTTCTAATGATGTCTTTCATAACTCATTTATGTGTGTGTGTGTGTGTGCGTGTGTAGACCACAGGATGTTGTCACAATCTTGGCATTTCAAATTGTAGTTTTAGGTGAGAAATCTCAGCACAAAGTTTGGCCTGTATAGGGAAGACCTGTTCACACTCTAGAATGACCCGAGAAGGTCCGCTGTAACAGTCTCTCTCTGTCACTCATTCACTCTCTCACTTTATGTTACCATTTGTACCCAGAGCTTATCCCGGGGCCAATGGGTGCGAGGCAGAGACTCACCCTGGCCGGGGTGCCGGCCCTCTGCAGGGTGCACACCTCTCTCTGTCATGTATGAAAAAATCTGTAATGATCTGTCCAAGGCGTTTTACGGTCCTGTTTGAACCTTTCCAAGCCCATCTGAATGTTTACACAAACGAAATAATCTGATAACTGCAAAAAATGTCAGTGATTCTAACGAGAACTACAATGGTGTATGGGATGACATGTGCCCCTGAAGTGTAGAAAAAAATATCAATATCCATTACTATCAATCAATAACCAATTTATTACATATAAAGCCTAATACACCGTTTATAAAAATATAGATATAATAAATGTACATGACATGATGTAACAGGTGGTATAGTACATTTACACAGTACATTTTAGTTCTGCTCTTTAGTTCTACTTTTTAATGTTTTGGAGCAGAGACTGTGTTGTGTTGACTTTGGTTTGTGGTGTTTCCTGCTGCTTGGGTTGTTCTTATCTTCCCAGTTCTGTTGCTGTTAGTGCACATGTAGAAAATTAGTGAGCTGAGTAACTGAATTACTGGGTTAAAATCTTATTTTTTTATCCAATTTGTTCAAATCCAATAACAGACAAATCTGATTTTGTCAGATAATGGTCGAGTTATTACTTGCCTGTAAACAGATTCAGTAAGGAGAGAAGAGAAGTGGCCTGTGGGAGGAAAAAAGGGGTTTGAGGGCGGGTTGGATGACGGTTTGATTAAGCTGTGTGGTGTGGATGATGGGGAGATATGGGTGTGGGGACGGTCCAAGAGTGCAGAGAGCAAGCTGACTGGATGAAGTGGCAGCTGCAGCAACCACCAGGGGACTGGGTAAGAGGCTATAACTGAGTGGTTTTGGCAAATCCTTAGGGAACAACAAAGTGTACTGTGAAACAGAAAGAAAACAGAGCTGTTAGAATATGACCTGTTTGTACTAGATATTGAATCTACCACTCTTTACACGCCTTAAAGACTAAGCTCTTTTTAAGATTAGGATTTTTAAGGTTTCAATTATTGTGGACTCAGCTTTACAAATGTGATATTAAATTCAGTCATCACAGGAATCCTAATCTGATTTGATTATAAATATGATGTAACTTGGCCACTGTTGGTTGTTACCATGGACTCTGCTGAGCTGAGGCTTTTGTGGCGGTTCATTAAAGGGTTTGACTTTCCCGCTGCTGCGTCCCGGTGTCTCCTGCTGGATATATGCTGGAAGAGATTTGAAAGGGAAGGGAGAATAAGGTGAAATTCCAACACTGGATTGTATTAGTCTCTTTTAAGCAAGAACTTTAAGATTCCTGATCTGGCCATTCTCATTACAATGTCTACGAATCAGTGCAACATAACTGAACACTGCTTGGAAACCACATCAACCTTTCAGTCATACAGCAAAGCACGAAACACACCAAACACTTCATATTCCTCCAAAACTTACTTGATGCTGCGGTTTCATTTCTCTGCAGGTCTCTCACCTGCTTAAGCTGAGGTTCAGAGTTCACTCGAACGTTGCAGATTTCACAATGAAATGTACGCTCTTGAGAGCTGTGGCTGAGGCTGGAGGTGAAGCACAGGCGTGGGTAAGACTTAATGGGACCCCGACCACTGCGTGCTTCTAGAATGGTCTTGTGCTTGGTGCCTGATTCAGAGGAACAGCAGAAAAAAAACTATATTAGTAGCTTAATTGTGTGAGCAACTTATTTTCGTTAAATTGTTACGTTGCAATCCATTATATTTGATGTTTTACCATGATGTTATGATTTGGCATGACTGTAGGCCTTTAGTCATAAATACTGCCACTAGAGGGTGGTAGTGCAAAGAAGTGCAAAGGTATTGTTTTTGGTAGACAAACTTTGTATACAGTAAACCCCCAAAATTCGTGGGGGTTACGATACAAGAGCACCCGCGAACTGTGAAAACCACAAATTTGTGATGTGGTAAAAAAAAGCCTAAAAATGACTAAATATAAATATGCCCCCAAAAATGCTCCAAAACACTTTAATTTCATTTTAAACTCAGCTTAATACATTACCCTTAAAGAAAATTTTAAGGTAAACCCGTATACATGCTGTACAGTGTACACTGAACTGCTGTCTCCCGCAGAGCTAGAATGTAAAATTTAATGTAAAATTAAATGTAATTTAATTTACAGAAATAATACAGGGCTTTAGGAAGAACAAAACGAAAAACAGAAGAACTCTCAGTAAAACACTCGAGAACACGCGGGAAACTGTTATGATGCAGGAATTCTGGACTGTATCTGCGAGAGATGCGTCACAGGGCAGCAGCCAATATACGGTTGCTTTGTGTTCTCTTGACAGGACTAAAACATGTAAAGATATATTTTATATGGAAATGTAGCTGAGTTTACATAAATATTAATGTTACAAAAGTAGTAAATTATATTTTTATTAATGATTTAGCACTAAAATGCATGAAAAGTTATGTATTGCCACGAAACAAGCAAAACAATTGTTTTCGAGAATTTGCGGGGGTTTCCGCAAACAATTATTAGTTAGATTCTAACAACAAATCCGCGAACGACTGAAGCCGCGACTTCGCGGGAACACTGTATACCTGTCCATATCTTTACATTCTTCACCCATTGCAATACATGGCATGTCACATGCGTTTCCACATGCTTTGTCTTTGAGTTATCGTGCCCTGTCTCTTGCTGTATCACAGTTCTGAGATGATAGATATTTTGCTGAGAGGCATATTTAAAATACCACATTTGCCTTCCTGTGCTTATGCAATGTCATAAATCATCAAATACAAACACCTTGCCCTTAAAATAGATATGTAAGAAGAAAAGCCTGAGATGTCTGGAGTTTTACAGCTTGCAGAGTTCAGTGGTATGTTCTTATACTCGTAAGTGAATCTGGTTATGCTTGTATGTGCATGTGAGAGAACACAAATGGAGCTGTATATTTAGCCACTGAAGCTAATTTTAGGGCAGTTGCCATGCTGTAGGTCTACAAAAACAGCAGTAAAAATATTATGACCAGTGAATACCCTCACTTCATTACCTGTCTACAGCTGCCACTCTGAGACCAGATTCCCATGATAAGCCTAATTGCTCAATTGCAACTTTTTGGAATCTCTGCTCAGATAAGATCTCGTAGGATTCCATAAAGTTACATGCTACAGTCATTTTGCTAGCGGCGAATTCCATTTTGCTAGCGGTGATGAATTTAGTTTTGGGGTTTTTTTTTTTTTTTGTATTTTCAAATCAGAATCAAATGAGACACTTCCAAATGCCTTTCCAGTTAAATGAAGATGGTCAGATCAGAATTCACGCACGTTTTTTTTCATCTCAGCTTCGGTAGCAGCTGCTAACTAGCTGTCATCTGATCTGCAGAGCAAATAATCTTTAATGAAGGCAGGTGCTGCTACTTTGCTATTTTATTCACAACTACAAGGATAGATTATCGTGCAAATGTTAATAATAGACATGGGCCCCTGTGTGAGGCATGGACTCACCCTGGGCGGGCCTCCGGCCCACTGCAGATTTTGGGTATTTTTTTACTGAAACAGTCAAGATGACTGTGGACTGTTAGAAATGATCATCTCTATCTGGGATTTGTGGAAATTGTGTAAATGTTATGTTTTACAATCAATTTAATGTCAAATAACCATTTTTGCTAAGTCTCATGAAGACAATATAGCTACGGGAATTCAGATAAACACTTTATTTGTATTTGAGAAATGGAATAAAGAATGTGAACGTAATCGCGTATGTGAAAGTGTGGGGTCAGCTTGTGTGTGATTACCTCTGTTGTGTTCCTGTAGCTGAGAGAGTGAGTTGACAGCGATCTTGCAGAGAGAGCAGAATAGCCTTGTGTTTGTTTTGCCTTCTTCTGTCTGTTCACAGCTCAGAGCTGGAGAAGTGTCTGGCTTCTTTACAGCACACCCTACCTGACCCATGACACTAGCATGAGCATCATGTATCATTGATGTGGGGGTGCCCATTGTTTTGACAGGTAGATCAGGAGATCAGAGAGCTGATAGAGGGGTTGTACTGTATCTGTGGAAATAAAAAGAGATCAGATGCTTTATTCAGA
>JBBJLS010000023.1:12208972-12221831 GCA_037577275.1 Bryconaethiops microstoma
GTGTGTGTTTGTGTGTGTGTGTGTGTGTGTGTGTGTTGTGTGTGTTGTGTGTGGGGTACAGTTTTTTTATGCTTCAGTTCCGGTTGAGAAGTCTGAATGGGCAGTGGAGGCCCGTATGCTATGGAACCCTTTCCGGATGGGAAGAGGGTAAAGAAAGTGTGTGAGGGGTGAGTGGGGTCATCCTGGTGGCTTTGCGGATGCAGTGTGTGGTGTAAATGGGAGAGAGGGGAGAGAGACCCAGATGATCTTCTCAGCTGTCCTCACAATCCTCTGCAGGGTCTTGCAGTCCGAAATGTTACAATTCCCATACCAGGCTGTGATGCAGTTATAGAGAATGCTCTCTATGGTCCCTCTGTAGAACATGGTGAGGATTGGGGGTGGAAGGTGCACTCTCCTCAGTCTCTGCAAGAAGTAGAGATGCTGGCGGGCATTCTTGGTGATGGAGCTGGTGTTGAGGGTCTACGTGAGGTCCTCCGTGATTTGAACACCAAGGGACTTGGTGCTTTGGATGATCTCCACCGAGGAGCCACTGATGCTCTGTGGGGAGTGATCACGTTGTGCAAACCTGAAGTCAACAATCATCTCTTTATCTACATTTAGGGACAGGTTGTTGGCTCTGCCTCATTGTTCATGCTGATCAAACCCACCACAGTTGTGTCATCAGCTTGCTGCACAGTTGTGGGTCAGCAGTGTGAACAGTAGAGGGCTGAGCACACATTCCTTTGGGACCCCTGTGCTCAACATGGTGGTGCTGGAGATGTTGCTCCTAATCCTGAATCACTGAGGTCTCCCAGTCAGGAAGTCCAGGATCCAGTTGCAGACGGAGGTGTTTAGGCCCAGCAGTCTCAGCTTCCCAATCAGATGCTGAGGAATGATCATGTTGAATGCTGAACTGAAGTCTATGAACAGCATTCTCACATAAGTGTCCTTTTTGTCCAGATGGGTAAAGGCCAGGTTTAGGGTTGGTGATGGCATCATCTGTAGAACGGTTGGGACAGTATGCAAACTGCAGGTTGTCCAGTGAGGGTGGCAGTTGTGACTTGATGTCCCTCATGACGAGCCTCTAGAAGCACTTTATGATGATAGGCGTGAGTGTCACGACATGATAGTCATTGAGGCAGGACACTGAAGACTTCTTTGACACGAGGATGATGGTGGTGGTTTGAAGCACGTTGAAACGACAGTTGTGATCAGAGAGATGTTGAAGATGTCTGTGAGAATATCTGCCAGCTGGTCTGCACATCCTCTGAGCACACAACCAGTAATGTTGTTTGGTCCAGCAGCTTTCCGTGGGTTGAACCTGAGCAGAGTTTTCCTCACATCAGCCACGATCAGACAGAGCACCTGGTAACTGGGAGGTGGGATGGACTACCTCACTGCCCTGTTTTTATGGGCTCCAAACCATGCATAGAAGTTGTTCAGCGCATCTGGAAGAGAGGCCTAACCATCACAGGCAGGTGGAAATGGTAGTTACCCTGTAGTTGGTGATGGTCTGGATGCCCTGCCACATGTGCCATACATCCCCACTGTCTTTGAAGTGGCTGTGGATTTTCTGGCCGTGGGCACGCTTCACTGCTCTGATGGCCCTGGACTGGTTGGCTCTTGCTGTTCTCAGGGCAGCCTTGTCATCTGATCTGAAGGCAGTGTCACGGGTTCTCAGCAGCTCGAGCACATCTGCAGTCATCAACGGCTTCTAGTTGGAATGTGTGGTGATGTTCATGGATACAGTGAAGTCATCGATCCGCTTGCTGATGTAGCCAGTGACCGACGCTGTGTACTCCTCCAGGTTGATAGAAGGTTATTAAAATGTCTCCTCATTTTTTAATATACATTGCTGTGCACCAGCAGGCAGTCAAAATAGTAATTGTGCCAGATAAGATCATGTTTCATCTCCCCCTTCCCATCACTCTCACTTATTATTGACCATCCCTGATACCATGCTTCATTCAGAAGTCCATCACAGTATGAATTGAAAATGCATTATGATTTCCAATTCACATTGACCCTTTCAAGAGTTCATTTACAATGGTGAAAGTGTAGTATCAGTTTCTGGTCCCATTTCTGTTACCAGTGCATATTTATACAGTGCACAGTGTTAAAACTCCGAGGCAGAAGTGGCTTTGTATCTGCGTCGCCCATCCTCAGTTTTTTCCAAGCCTGTTTTTAAATGATGCATGACGGATGATAAGGATTCACAAGAACAGTACAATGCTTCTGGCTTTACACGTAACTCACATCCCCTGGGTTATTCCTTAGTAGGCAGAGATTAACTAAAGTTTTCTTTGAAACTCCAGCCTTAGTAAACGTACCCCCTTTCTATCTTTCTTTCTTTCTTAGTTAATTAAGGCAATGCAGTTCTCACACTTAGAAAGAAAAAAGTTCTATAACACCTCAAAAAATGCAGCTCCCCCATGAGGCAAGTGCATTGTGACGAGGAAAAAATCACAGCCTTGAGGTAAAAAAGTAAAAGGGTTAGAGTACTGTCAAAGCACTGATATTCATATAACTTTCTCGTCAACCACTGCAAGGTTTAATGACAGTTCGAACTGAGTATGCCCTGTGCGCCTAACAGAGCCAATTTATGCCCACGGCAATGCTCAGGCCTGCCACGTGGCATAAAGTGAAAGCAATTCAATTGTGTAACTATGACAACAGGTGCACACTGACACTAAATTCAATATGGAAGGCTGGTTGGGAGGATTTGGCAAAAATGAAAAGGGTAGAGAGAGAAATAGAGAGAGAGTAAAGCTAGGGAAATGAAAGCTGTGTAGAGTGAGTGTGTGGCCTGCTGGCTGATGCATAGATGGAATGGATCTGTAGATTAAAGCTTTACATGAGAAATAGAGGATATGGGCCTTGGCCTGGCACAGCTGATAAGAGAGCATTTCCCTCACATGTCAGCGGATGAATTATTGATCAAGACTGGTGGTAGATGAGAGTGGAGGGAGGAGTGGTTGGCCCAGTTGGGCCTGGCCCTCAGGGCCTAGGGAAATGTTTACTGTAGGCATATACAGCAGCATAGAGACCTGCCAGGGCTGAGGAAGTTATTACCAGCCTTCATAAACCTGCACTTGGGATTCAATCTGTGTTACTAAGTTTGATATTTCATTTGTATGAGGTTCTCTGTGTCTTACGCAGCATGTGTTCCACAAAGCTGCAGGGAGTCTGTCATCGCAAGAAACACAACTCTGATCAAAGTGCATCTGTAGGGGAGTTTTTCCCAGACTTTGGGGGGATCTATTTAAAAATATGGCTCACTGTAGCCCTGAAGAAACATCTAAGATGGCTGAAAGTGAAAGTTCAGGCACAGTGTTGTAACCTTGGACTTTTAAGAGACGTGAGCCCGGGTTATAAGCGAATTAAAACGTTCTTTTAAAAGTTTTCATTCCTGATCAGCCCAGTACACTGACAGCAAAGGTGGTAAAAAGTTATAAGGATATTTGTAGAACAGAACTAATCAGACTCAAGGTACCCAATTGCCCTTCCTGCATTTTGTACCCTTTGCTGTATATCTCACTATCTATCTTCTGCAGGGCCAATCGGTTTCTGTTGTGTACGGCTCTGTAAGAGAGCAATAAGGGCCAATGCTTCTCAGACCAAAGCAGCCTGCTCCTCTTAGATTAATTGAATAGACCCAGCTGTGCTTTAATTAGTGTTAAAAGATCAATGATGCTGGATGCAGCAAGATGGCCGTTGTTAACCCTTCCTAGCCCACCATGTTTCACAAATATTTTGTTATTGCTTCATTGTTATGACATTCACTCTTTGTGTGGTCAGTTCTGGCTTTAATTTGGCTCATATTTCGAGCTGTTACCTTACCAGATGTACTACACTTTTTTTTTACAAGGCAAATCTCAAAACACAGATTAGTCGGAAAGTAGCATTGTACAACATGTTGCCCCTGACTCCCCGGGCCTATTAATGCTCCTTTAGAAGCCGATCTAATGACAATTAAAAAGAGTTAATTATTTCTGCCAGAATGATTAAGAACATGAGAAAAAGAAAGAGCGAGTAATTGTGTTCATTTAAGAACACAGGAAGGCTTGAGACGCTGTTATATATCTACACATATCTCTCTAATCACAGCATTCTGAGTAATAAAAGTGCTTTTGTCCACATTCCATCTACATGCTACATGCTACATGCATCATGCTTGGGGGAACACGGCATAAGCTTTGAGACCTTTCTTACATATGGTGTTAGATGATCTGCATTTACTTATTTACATAAATTCTTTTATTGGAACTGCAGATACAATGAGGGGAGAAGCAAAAACAGAAACAGCCTTGACTAAAGACACTCTGGCTGTAGTGAGGAGAGTTAATAATCAATTTATTAGTTGAATTGAGTCTTAAAAATAAATGTGAATGAACTATGCCAAACTTGTTTTTGTGAGCCAGAGTTCGGAGGCTGTCTTAGTCTTTAAAACATCTGTCTCGTGAGCACAATATTACTTTAAAGTGCTTGATTAAAAACTGTTTGATTCAGCAGCCAATGAATAGAGTTGAGTAAAATGACTTATAAAGGTTGCTGAAGGCCACACCGCATGAGATTCTAGTCCTAAATTTAACCAAATTTTACAGCACAATGTACAAATATGTTGTAAGATGTATAAAGCAAGAAACTAAATTAAATCCTTGGTATATTAACATGTTTTACCTGACAATATGTAATAACCAGCACTGATGGTGAGTTTTGGGGAAAATGTAGCAATATGTATTGTCTCTAAATTTAAATGTAACTTTTTTGTGAACAATATTGTCTTTAGATAAGTTACTATTAATTACTGTACTTATATTTTATCACTGCCAGAACTATAAAAATGTTATTTAACAAGATAAGCAAGAACATTCTCAATGTAAATGTCAGGTCTGGGGACAGTGACGGTGGGTGGCCGCCAGAGGCAACACTTGTTAAGTTTGTATTTTTGAGTTTTTGTGTCTTTTATTTTGATATCCTGAGCGCACCGGGCGTGAGTTTGTTCATGTGATTACTTCAGTTTAGGTGGACCTGGGTTGTTGGTCCACCATCACATTTAGCCTTATTTTGAGGTGTGTGTCTCCTGACTCCTTTGTATTTGTTTATAGTATTTAAAAGGCTTTTGATCATGGGCCCTCGAGCCTGTTTTTGGTTGTGTTTATTAATAAAAAAGAGTTAAGCAATGAACGTATGCCCATGCACCTGCAATCCTTGGGGAGTCATGGGAGGGAGCCGTGACAGTAAACAAAAGTAAAAAGATTTTTGGTCCATTTCTATTGGTCCGTTCATTGTGAAGTTCAGACAAAAGCCAAAAACAGCAGCTGCAATTTTCACATTATGTAAAGAATTATAATTATTGTGACAGCAACAGTATGTTTGTATAACAAACAATTAAGTGTAGTGTATTTGAAATAAATTGGGAGTTATGAAGAAATTTCCTTAGTTCCCTGTTTTTGAATATTATGATACTGATATAGATCCATTATATAAGGAAGTGAATTCATAATTTCAAATTTCTGAATGTATAATTTCAAAATGCTCTCTCTCTGCATTAAATCCTGTATATCCCTGTTATGCTGATATGCTTCATCACACCAAGGCGTACTGCTCTGCTGCAGAGCATACCTCCACTGTGTGTTTGTGTGTGTGTGCATGCGCATTTCAGGAGCAGCAGGAGAGCAAAGGTGCATGCTGGCCTTTGTACGGCTACACTCTTATTTGCATAATTGAGTTCCTTGTCTCATAATTTCCCCTAAATTGTGTCTCTAAAGTGTGGCTGATTTTTCAAACAGGTCCATTTTGGAGGTCAGTCATGCACTTTAAAGTGCCTGAAATAGTACAGAGTTTCAAGGCACAAATTGCTGATCTTGAGCCAGGAACAGTAGGGAAGGAGGGAGTCAGAGGGAGAGAGAATGAGAATGTGACCCAGTGTATATTCTGTAGGGTTTGATTGATGCATGGTGACACACTCACTTGAGCCCAGATCCATCACGGTAACTGGAGACACCATGGACACAGGGAAATTAAAAGTGTTGCCCCTGAGTGGCAAGGTACATGGCTGAAGCTAAATATGGATTCAGCTAAATTATTATGACTGTGATTGGTCAAATTGCTGCCAGAACATTTATGCTGGTGATAGTGAACAGTTTCGCTCTGTCTAGACTGACCTCTGCATATCAAGACCTCTTAAAATTCAGTGCATTCGGATATGCATAATTTCGAATGTGTGTTTTAACAGTATTGTGATTTTGAATGAATAACTACAATCAAGAATGTTTCACAATCAGTTTGTTTGCATGTTTGTTCATAAATCTATACAGGCTGATGTCAAATTTTACCTTTCTAGGTAGCTAGATTTATACTTCATGTTAACTTAAAGAAAATATTTGGATTTAAGATATAAAATTCCTTTCACTTGGCAAGTTATTATTTTTGTTATGTATTTTAACATTTGTGGTGAGTGTGTCATTTGCCCCACATTGTATCTGAATTGCTGCATTGCTGCAGTTTGAAAATGATCATAACACAGTAGCAATATCATTCTATGCTTTTATTAATTCTGACAAACTGGCATCAGTGATATTCCATATGATATTGGGACATGCTTTATATTACATTTGAAATATGCTTGTACAGTGGTATGGAATAATGTTTGCCCCTTCCTGATTCCAGGGCCATGTAGGTTTGGATTTTTTTTTTCTCCACTAATAAAAACCTTCACTTAAAAACCAAATTTTGTGTTTACTTGTGTTGTCTTTGAATAATATTTAAATTTGTTTGATGATCTGACACGTTTAAGTGTGACAAACATGGAAAAAAATGAGAAATCAGGAAGGTGGCAAACACTTTTTCTTGCTACTGTATGACTAATAATATACTGAAAACACTACAAAGGTTTGCTGTTTGAACCAAGTGATATTTAACAAAAGAAATGTTATTACATAGCACAATTATATTTCCTTAGGAATATTAACCTTTACACAAAAATAAAAGTTTAGTTAAGTTAAAATCAACATGTAGATGAAGGGTGCCCAACCTAAGTCTTGAAGGACCGGAGTCCAGTGCAGTTTGGTAATTTCTCTCCTCAAGCACACTCAAATACCTGGCAATTAACAGGTGACATGAACCAGGTATGTGTCAGTGGGAAATTACAAAACTGTACTGGACACCTTCCGTTTTTCCACTCCCTTCCAATTTCAGGTATGGTACAGATACATGCCATCTGAAAAAGGTCTTTGATGACACTTACATTGTTGGGTGTACTAGTGAGTGGAGGGAGGAAGATTACAGGAGCCAGATGAACAATTTTGTGGACTGGTGCTAGAGCAACCTTCTCAAACTATACGCCAGCAAAATACATGAGCTTGTGGTAAATTTCCTGAAGAAGTCCCTTCCATATCCTGTCACCTTTGATGAACACTGAGGTAGTTAATATAGATAGGCTGTACAAGAAGGGCAAGACCCAACTCTACTTCCTGAGGAGGCAGGCGTCCTTTGGTCAGAGAGATCAACTACTTGAGAACTTTCTATGAGTCTGTGGTGTCAAGAACCATCTTTAATGCTGTTGTGTGCTGAGGCAGTAGTATCACAGCCAAAGATACCAATAGACTTAATAAGATCATTAGGCAGGCCAGCTCAATCCTGGGGCGCAACTGGACACAGTGAAGATGGTTGCAGTGAGGCAGATGCTGTCAAAGGTGTCAGCAATCATGAAGACCCCACTACCACCCACTCCATAAAACATTACAGGGGCAGAAGAGTGTACTGAGCAGCAGGCTGCTCCTGCCCCACTGCAGGAATTCAGGCTTCTCCAGGTAATTTCTCTCTGCAGCCATTAGGTCATACAACTCTGAATTCTAATTCATCTGTTCACCCATGCATCATTATCTGTATTGCCAACTGCGCTAAACACATTTTCTGAAGACATTTATTACATTATTACTGCATGGATTCTGCATGTATTCTGCAGGGGTTAAACTCTTTAACACAATGCAGCATGCACTAAATACTAAATACTGCACTGGCACGATATTGCTGTGGTCACTTTAAATGTAACTCCCTCATTCAAGTGTTTGTCTACTCTGTATGTCTGCATAAACTGCAGATCTGTGTATTGCCTGTGATTGTAAAAATTGATATACATCTCTGCAACATTTATATTCATATTTCCGAGATAAAATATAATACAAGTCAAAATAAAACTTTCCAGAAATACTCAGAAAATTCTTAGTACTAATACACTACACTATTCACACAAAATGCTGTGAAAGTAGAGAGCTTACTATAAATACTATAGATAAATGAATTAAAATACTGTTGGAGGAGTGTACTAGTTAACACAAATAGTTGTTTAGAGTTGCACTGTCTACCAAGTCAGTTATACATAGTGACAGAAGTAGTGATATTGCGCATGATAATACTATTGTATAACTACTGACATAAGCGACACAAGTAGTGATACTGAACATGATAAGACAGTTAAACACAAACAATCACACATACAGTAACAATAAAGATATTGCATGTAATGATAATGATTTAGCACACAAAAAAATTGCAGGGTAGCAAGAGGTTATTGCACAGATAAGTGTCTGAGTGTATGACATAGAGAGGAATTATAGAGTCAGATAGAAGTGGGAAGGAATGACTTCCTGTTGCGTTCAGTGGAACACTTTGTACTGGTCTGTGGATAAAAGTGCTTCACTGTTTAACCACATTACTGTGGGGTGGGTGATCAGCATTGTCCATGATGCCCTGAAGTCTGGACATTATTATTCTTTCAGCCACAGTTACCAAGTTGTCAAATTCCTCACCTACCATGGAGCACGCAGCTTAGTGTCCTGTAGTCCTGAACAATCCTAAAGGACAGGGGAGTGACAGGAGAATGTGTTCTTCTCAAGTACACCACTATCTCTTTGGTCCTGATGATGTTGAGCTACAGCTGATTCATCTCACACCAGCAAACTAAAGTTTCCACAGTCATCCTATATTCTAGGTCATCCCTATATCTGATACATCCAACATTTGAAAATGTATGCAGATGGCAGCCCTTGAAATCGTACTTGAAGTCGGATGTGTACAGGGTGAAGAGGAATGGTGAGAGAACTGTTCCCTGAGGAACTCCAGTATTACACAGTACTGTGTCAGAAATATAGCTCTGTAGCTGCACGCAGTGTGGCCTTTCAGTCAGATAGTCATTAATCCACAAGACTAGGGAAGCATGAATTTCACCCTCAGCCAAGCTGGCTGATTGATGTGGAAGGCACTGGAGAAATTAATGAACATGATCCTGAGATGATGGCATCATCCAGATGTAGATGATGGCATCATCCACTCCAGTCTTGTCCTGGCAGGTGTGATGGCCTAAACAGGAGGCAGAGAGTGTCCAGGGCCTGTCTCTTGAATACCTTCATGCTGTGTGAGGTGGGTGCAACTGGCCTGTAGTCCAATGGGGCACTGGGGCGTGCTTTCTTTGGCACAGGAAGCAGACATGATGTTTTCTACAGTACAGGTACTTTCTTGATACTGAGGCTCAAATTGTAAATCTTCAGCAGTACTCTACGTAGCTGGGAGGTGCAGAACTTGAGCAACTTTGGCCTTATCCTATCTGGGCCCAGCACCTTGGTAGGATTTTTGTCTCACTTGATCCTCAGGGATGGTAATGGATGGTCTGTGAGTTTTAGAGTCATCAACAGCAGGAGAGGGAGTAGAGGCCTTGGCTGCCTTCCTGTCACCTGACCTGAATGCTTCCTTATTCTTTTTCGGGGGTCTTCAATGTCTTTGGTGACCCATGGGTTGCTGTTGGGAAAGCAGCATATGGATTTTACTGGTACAGTGTTGTCATCACAGAAGTTTATGTGCTCTCTGACACAATCTGTGAGGCTATCTATGTCCTCTCCATATCACTCATAAAGATCCTTCCCAGTCCATAGATTCCAGACAGTCCCACAGGGCTACAGTACTTTGACGTCTTACTCCCTGTCCTGACATTGGCTGTCTACCTCTTCATTTTGTGCGCACCATATTGTGGTCAGAGGTGGGTTGTCTATGCAGCTATAAGCCTCTTTTACATTAGCTTACAGCAGGTCCAGTGTTTTGTTTTCTTTTGTGGGCAGTCCACAAACTGTGTAAAGATACTATGTGTCCTGATCAGAGAGACATTTTTGAAGCTTCCAGGGATGAGAATGAAGGCATCTGGGTCCCTTGTCTGGAATCTTAAGGTCACAGAATAGGCAAAGTCACACGCTTTCATTGCATTAGCCGGAATGGAGGAATGTAAACAACAATGGCAATCACAAGTGAGACCTCTCTGGGCAGATAGTATGGATGCATCTTCAGTGAGATCAGGTGACCACGGGTGTAAACTGCCATTGAAGTTGCATTAGCATTAGCAGAACGCGGGCAGCCCGAACAAAGAACCATATGCATTAAAAACGCTGTATTAACTCTCTCAACCCTCATGGTTGGAGAGGGCACATCTCATAAACAATTAATAAATTGAATTACTGTAAATATAACAAGAAAGTTAAAAAGACACAGCAGTTCGTAAGAACAAAGTCAATCAGAAGACATTGAGGACAACAAGGTTACAGACTGGCAGAGAGCAAGAATGGTTTAAAACAGGCTCTTCCAGACAAGGCTAAAGTCATGCAAATCTAGAAAAAAGCCCTTTGTCAATGAGAAGCAAAAAAAAGAGCCAGACTGTTTGTTAAAGACCACGAAGTTTGGACCGTAGAGGATTGGAGTAATGTCATGTTCTCTGATGAGTCCAATTTTCAGCTTTTCTTATCATCTGGTCACCTAATAGTTAGAATGAGACCTGTAGAGGCCTACAAGCCACAGTGGTTTGCACCTAGTGAAATTTCAGGGTGGATTAGTGATGATAAGGGGTGCTTTAGAAAGGCTGGAATGGGGCAGATTTTTGTTAGGGAAGGAAGCATAAATCCAGCCATGTACAAGCTGTCCTGGAATAAAACTTGCTTCTTTCTGGTCTGACAATGTTCCCTAAGTCTGAGGATTGGGTTTTCCAGCAGAGCAATGCACCATGCCATACAGCCAGGTCAATCAAGGTGTGGATGGAGGACAACAAGATCAAGACCCTGTCATGGCCAGCCCAATCTCCAGACCTGAACCTCACTGAAAACCTCTGGAATGTAATCAAGAGGAAGATGGATGGTCACAACCCATCAGATAAAGCTACGCTGATTGAATTTTTGTACTAGGAGTGGCATAAAGTCACCCAAGAGCAATGTGAAAGACTGGCAGAGAGCATGTCAAGACACATGAACGCTGTGATTAAATGTCAGACTCATTCCATAAAATACTGATTTCTGAATTCTTCCTAATTTCAAACATTAGCATTGTGTTGTTTTAGACTGAATATGATCTTGATTTTCTATGCAATTGTCAAGGAATAAGAACATCAGCACCTTTGTTATTTTGATCAGTTGTCTTTTTCTGCAAATAAATGTTCTAAGTGGGTTATATGTTATGTGGTGTTAGTAGATTATGGAATAAAACAAAGATGTTTATGTTCACATGCCTATAAATAGTAAATAGCAACACATGCCTATAAATAGTAAAACTATGGAAATGTTTTATTCTTCCAGGGCTGTCTACTATATGTAAGTTTGTTTGCCATGGAGTGTTTCACACCAAGCCATCCAGAATTCTCTTCCCTTCTATGGTCATACAACCACTTGCCATGAAAATTTGCTGAATCCATAGTGCCAACTCGCAAATTAGCAAACATGGAAAAATTAAAGGCATCATTACGCCTTTACAGTTTTGTTGTATAAAAACAATAATTTTGCATAATGGAAAAAAATGAATTCCAGCATCAGGATATAAAGTGGGACAATATATTACAGTTCATAAGGGGTTAATTTCTTTTTTTTTTTTTTTTACAAATTTTGTGTCAGGCCAGGTGATCAGCAAATGAATGGCTTATGCATGACCTACAAGCAAAGTGGGCAAATAACTCTTGTTCTATGTAATTCTAGCTCAGAATAAGTGCTGCAAATTAATCAGGTTCTTTTTCACATCATATTATATTCAAAACAGATTCCATAATTTCTCTCTGTCCCTGCCCTGATATATTTAGCTCTTATTGCACTGGGTTTTGAACAGAAACATTTTGACTAGCACTATCCAAATGTACTCTTGGAATTGAATAGCAAAACATTCCAATAGAGCACAACAGCATTTAGGACCCTAATGTTATGACCCTAAATGGCAGCGTCATAACCCCCTGCTGGAATGTTTAAGCATTTGAATGATCATCACAATCATCATTACATTGTTTCATGGTAATGTGTATAGCTGCGGGCCGAGATGAGAAGAGAACGCATTTAGTGGGAAATCTCTTTCCCTCCTGAGATGGCCCCTATACAAGAGACAAATCTGCTCAGTTCAATATTTTTTGTTCCTCACCCTTACTTGCCGAGAAGTCAAGTCAAGTCAAGTAGGTTTTATTTGTCATTTCCACCATATACACACAGTACATAGTAAAAAGAAATCAACGTTCCTCCAGAACCATGGTGCAACACAAGAATACAGCAACAATACAACTAGACAATACGAAACAAGACAAGATGACATTCAGTACAAGCAGAGCAGAGATGTGCAAAGATGCAGAAACATGCAAAGTTACATGTACAAATAGTGCAGAACAGCAATAAGACAAGCTTTTCTGATCGAATTTTCTCTGTTCCCTCCCTTTCCATCTTTACCTTTTCTGCATCTCTCTCTCTCTCTCTCTCTCTCTCTCTCTCTCTCTCTCTCTCTCGAATGGTCTCATTATATACTTGCCTCTGGACCAAGAGGTCTTGGGTTCGAATCCTACCTTCAGCACCACCACTGGGTTCCTGAGCAAGACCCT